>JAYMSZ010003417.1:0-10580 GCA_036897665.1 Pelargonium citronellum | reverse complement strand
GAGAGAGTGTGAGAGAGAGAGAGAGAGAGAGAGCGAGAGCATATGAGTGAGTGAGTGAAGAAAGGGAGTGAAGATTGGTAAAAGATTAAAAAGTAGAGTTAGTTTGATGGATGATTGGAGAAGAAGAAAAGAGAAAAGGTGTTTAAGCGTGTGAGCAAGCGAGCGAGAGGGTCCAAGTCAAAGACAGATACACCATAACATTACTATTATTTTTTTGTTTGTTTTATTGGTTGGCATTGCCAAGACAAGTGACCTAAAGGGAGACCTTCCTGTGGGACCCGCTCCTTCTCTGGTCTTTCTTTGATTGTGACTCCATTTCTTGCGCCTTCTAATTACACTATTGCCACTCCAGAAGGCAGCAGGTAGAGCGTGCGTGTGGCTTGGTACGTGCGAGTATCTCGGACGGGGGCCAACATCAGAGTGAAGCCAACGAAAGCCCTTTCTCTTCCCTTCCATTATTGACCTTCCAACCCATTTTTCTATTATTATCAAAAGTGGGTCCCACAATTATGCATTTCAGATTCAAGTATTCAACACCATGTTAAAGTAAATTAAAGCTCCTTTTATTCGTTCTTCCAAAAATATTTATCAATAATAAGTGTATGTATATTACATATAGGTTGGTTTTTTTTTTTCAAAATTTGTGTGGGTTTCACATCATCACCTTTCAATGCAAGGGCTTGTGCGGTTGTGATTTCGCAACATTAACCTGCATGCAATGTACATGCATATAATTACATGCAACAATCATTTTAAAACGTAGTCTTCCCTCCAGTGGCAGAAACCATGATCCATGGGCATGGGCACGGCCTCTTCTGTGGGGTTTGTCTCTGCCTGCATTCTCCATAACCGATGGGTTTTACAAAGCTCTGTTTTTGCTTGCTTTTATGGCAATTACCAAACCCTACCTACTACAACATTAGCCTTAACAGTTGTTTTTCTTTTCCCGGAGAAGTTGCTACTGTAGAAGCTCTGCTTCGTTTGTTCTTGGTCCAATAGTGGAAAATTACACATGTTTTGGATTTGGTAATTACCACACATTCCAGTGTACTACTCTACAAAATATAGATTAATGGCATGGTACTGTTAAGGTACATGAACAGGAGATGATAATAATGAAACCATGGACAAACCCAATTCATGCATTTCTTAATGACAGTCAAAAACTTGGTATTAACTAAAACCAAAATCAATGGTTCATGGTCTATGATAATTGATATATACTACATTACGTTATGTTGTGACTTGTGAGTTATGAATCCATCCCAAGAAAGGAATGTTTATAGATTCACCAACTAGGCATGATAGCTAGGTAGCTAAAGTTTCATATCCCACGGCCACGAGGGCGTGATTGATTGAGATGATGTGGGCCAAACCTAGAATTGGGAAAGCTTAAAACAGTAGATGGAATTTAAAAGGAACAGTTACATTACCATGAATTCCATGCAGATTGAAGCTACAAATGTGCAAAAATGAAAAGAAGATGGTTAGGTTTCTTATTTTTTATTTTTTTATTTTTGGGGCTCAACTTCAAGGTGCAGTCTAATAATTGTGGGCCTTACTATAGGGGACAACCATGGCAGGAAGCAACCAATACTTTTGAGATTTATATGCAGGATTTATGATAAGTTATTGGGTGTTGAAAATGGAATGGGACACTTCACAGTTCAAAACAATCTCCATTCTAATTCTATATGCTTCACACTTCCATTTCCACACCACACCACCCAAGGCTATTACTATTTCCTGAGCTTCTCTTCTATGCATCCATCATCATCTACCTCTCTCTTGCTCTTGTACCATAATGGTTGCAGAAAGCTCCATTTACTGCTATGACAGTAGCAGTAAATGGTGGGGAATTGAAAGAGCTCATTTGTGTAGTTGGGCTTCAAATTTGAGATGATATTTGAGCCATCCAACTCTTGGTAATAAGGTTATGTGAGTTGGGTTGGGTTTTAGATTTGAATGGGCTTGGTCATGCAACAGAAACAGTGACTTATATATGGCCTTTTTACTAGTAAAACAGCAAAAGTACTGTGTGCAAGGGAGATAGGGATAAGCCCTAGTAGACAAAGCTCAGTCTATCTTGATAAATAATTTATATCAATGGTCAAACATGTGTATTCAGTTTTCAATTTAAGGACCTAAAAAGAGCTTGTAAGCATTAACGTGTTCAAATTCTTTTTAACAATAAATTGTGATCTAATTAATAAGAAAATGTTTTTTTTTAATTATAAACTAGTAAGAAAGTGTTAAGAAGCACTTAAATGTTTGGTAAAAAGTGATGACAATCCGTTTATAAGGTCAAATTGACTATAAAGACATCAATAATATTTTTCTGGGTGATTTTTTAGACACTAATAACATTATTTTTGACAACTTGCATGAGTACGTATATTAAGAAAATGATCAAATATAGAAATCAAAATACAAATTTATGATTATTTTTCATTTTTGTCTAATATTTTTGTAATTTTATTATGAACGCATAATTTCAAATTTGAAATTTTGTATATAATTTTCTATTTTTTTTAAGACACAAACATATTTTTCTTAAACAATTATATCATTTTGACATGAAAATCGCTCAAATCGGATATCAAATCACAAAACTATGATTTTTTTTATCACATAAAAATATAATGGCATAAATGTCTTTTTAATGGTCAAAATTGCTATTTTGTTACTTATAAAGCTGAAAAATGAAACGTTTGGTACTCTAACTTATATTTTTTTGGCTCATAAGCGGGTCATAATTATTTGTTTATAAATATTTTATAATTTATCACTCATCAACCAAACAAAACTGTTTTAATGCTTACAAGCAATTGTTTGACCAACTTAAAAAACTGAACACAAACACCCTCAATGCAATGTGCCCTCACTACTATTTGACTAGTTTCACTATTGATTATGTGTGAGGTAAATATGGACTCATGGTAACTTTAACTCAATTAAAGAGCTTAGTAAATCTAATAGATGCATAGAGCTCGAGCTAGCAATTTTGCTTCATTCTACTAGCTAAAATATTCTCATTAGCATAAAATGTCATTTGAATTGAGTCATCTTTCTTTTAACTATTTTACTATTTATATTGATAATTCAGTAATACTTGTAGATTTATATGTGGATTATTTTTTTTTTATTTTTTTTTTCACGTACGGTTTTACACTAGATTTGTAAAACACACTGTAGACTCCTTTGTCAACAAACAATACCTTCAATTTCCGAAAGTACATGCAACGATCGCTGGATCAATCGGTATAAGGTTTGTTACTAATTAACACATGCATTTTTCAATTAATGTGTGTTTCCATGATTATTTTTATAATGACCCACATTTTTAACACTTTATGAACAGCCCTTCCATGTGGTTTGTCATAATCTTCCTGCTCGTGGATGTGCATGGTTAGTAGTTTATTAAATATAAAACTACGTGTTAATTACTTATCAATCAATTTGTACTAATCAGCTCGTAATTTGCTCATACATGTTGCCGTGTTTATCTCTAGCATCATTTCTCACGCTAATTAAAGTATTATTTTGCTCTTCGGACGATTTTGATGCTATGAGAAAATTGAACATACAGTGAATATATATAGCAACTTGGTATTGTAAGTAAAGCAAGCAGTGATCACAAAATTATGGCAGTTGGGAGCCTCATTGAATAGAGGCAACAATGTGAATGAGGAAGCAAAAAGTGGTAAATGGTAGTTGGTGTGCAGCCATTTGAGTTAAATAATGGAGATTGGATTAGAGGTAATTAATTGCGAGAGAGGAGAGTACGTGGCAGGCTAGGGTGCTGTGTAGCTGCTACAAACAACCCCCATTCCCCAACCATAGACACTCACTCACTCACTCTCTCCCATAATCGCAACACCAAACCCCTCTTTTCTCTACTCCCTCCCCGATCTCCGATTCCGGCCACATGGAACCTCCCGCCGCCACCACCTCCTTCCACTCCATATTGGACAAGCACATCCACCAGCTCACCGAGGAGGACATTTCTCAGCTCACTCGCGAAGATTGCCGCAAATTTCTCAAGGATAAAGGTTTTTTGTTTTGTTTTTGTGTTTTCTCTCCCTCCTCCCTATTTTCCGGTAGCAGGAGATTTTGCTAATTGTTTAATGGAATATAATAAATCTACCCCTGCCACGTGCCTGACAGGGATGCGGCGGCCCTCCTGGAACAAATCTCAGGCGATTCAGCAGGTCATTTCCCTCAAGGCTTTGCTCGAGGTCACTGACGATAACGGCGCCGGACCTATCCGGAAAGTCCTCATTCCGCCGCGCCTGCCGGAAAATCCTGTTCGGGTGGGTGCGATCCGTGAACCTCTTGTTTGGTTTCCTGGAATATGTCTCCTTTTCTTGAGTACTGAGTGTTTGGATGTTTCAGTGAGCTTGTTTAGTAAAGTGGTTGCATTTTCTTTTTTGAAAAATATTTGTAGGTGAATTCGAATTCCACTGATTCGCTGAAGGAACTGAGCTCTGGTGCCCAAGTTTCAGTGTCTGCTGATGACACCCTGCCTTATGGGCCAAAGGATCCTCTAAAGCCTACCCTTTCGGGGGAGGGGGAGGGGGTCTGCCCACCGGCTGCTGAAGCCAAGAACAAGGAAACCTCTCCAAGGTTTATCTTCATGCTATCTTTCTTTATCTTTAATTCAACTTGATTATTGATCTAATGGTACATTTAGTCTAAAAGAAGGTTCCACATTTGCTGTGAGGCAGCGAATGATTCTATATTATTATTTCATTTCAGTTTGGTAGAAAGTAAGATATTTCGCATGGTTGGCTTGCATCATATTGGCTTTGTTAGAGCATATGAGAATTAATGAAAACTGATGTGAAGGGTTTACTCAATTTCTAACAATTGCATCGTATTGAGTTTGAGTGTTATTGGGAAATTCTAAATGCCACCTTTATTAAGATGGATTTTGCATTAGACAACATTTTTAAGTTTGTTGTGTATGTTTGCAATTGCATATTGGTCTTACTGTTATCTGCTTATGAAATTGTTCATTTATTGTCAGATTTGATATGGTTGTAACTTGTAACTTATGTAAATATGATATGAGAGCTGAATGGTTTTTGAACCCCATGTTTAGGGCATTCTCATCGAAATAGAGGAGCAGTTAGATTAGAAAATGGGTATTTAGGTATCAAACGAAATCTCTGAAATTGCGGATATGTCTATCTGTCACTATGGTCAACTCATTAGAAATGATACGTTCTTTTCATTAAACCCACATTTTAAAATAAAATGTTGTGCGTTGAAATGTCATTTTACAACAACCAAACCATGTCCCCGAGCAAATTGAGGTTGACTATAGGGTTCATTTAGCAAAACTTATTGAAGCCTGTATTTGTAGCGTTCTCCATCCTTCCTATTTAATGTTATCTTCTCTATCAAGTGATGCTTTGTCATGTTTATTCTTATTACTTATTTTCATATTGTTATAGGTCTAGTCCTAGTCCTAGTCCTTTGTGTATCTTTTTAGTTGATTTCGCTCACATCTACTCACAAGATAAGTAATCTCCTGGTGCACATGTCCAGCCACCTTAGGCGGTTTTACATCATCTTATCTTTAGTGAAGCAAACCAACTTTTGCGTGGATAGCTTCATTCCTAGTTTTGTCCTTCCTAATGTTACAACAAAGTCACCTAAACATTTCCTTCTCTACTAATACATCAAAATGTCAGACCAGATTCCAAATATTCATTTTTTATACAGTATTTGATCACTGTAGTTGTGAGAACATTACACTGAACCTCTGTTTCTTTACTGTGTGCAGAATGCTATTCGGTAATCATAGCTTTCATAATTTGCTATCCCTGTAAAAAGGCATAATATGCACTAACATAAATTAGGGGAAATAGCCTGCATTTCATCCAAGATAGATAGGAAAATAGTTGCTTTGACATCTCTCTTATTTAAGTTTTAAACAGAAGTATTTGAAAATATTGCCACAGAGGTGCATGCGCAATAAATGGGACAGGTGGACAGTTGACAATTTTTTACTGCGGCAAGGTCAATGTCTATGATGGAGTGCCTCCTGATAAGGTAACAACACTTCCTCTTTGCATGGATACCTGGAGATTAGTCTGATAGGATGTTGGCCTTCCAATGCATCAAATTATGGATTTGCAGGCGCAGACAATAATGCACATTGCGGCAAGCCCAATCCATCTACCCCAGGATGATCCAATTCCTGGAACTGCGGCGCTTTGGTCCAATCCCTGCCATATACAGACTGCAAGTGATAAACCTGGTCCTACGCCTGCCAGTGTTACGATTTCACAGACAATGCAAACAGGTATGGTTCTAGAAAGGAAGGATCCTCTCTTTACCCTTTATACTGCTTTCATGTTTTTGTGGTGTAAGATTTATTGGAAAGGATTGCTCAATTGAATAACACATTTGGAATCTGACTGAGGAAATGTAGACCCAGGAAACAGTTCTAAACATCTCTTTCCATATTTGTATCAGAAGAGGATTCAAATCTTTGCTATTGGAATTGAGACACTTATTTATTTATTTTTTTAATTTATTATCATCTTTTGTGTGTGTAGAAGGTTGAATTCCATTTAGCCTCTGCCTATACTGTTAGTTAATTGCAAGTGATCATTTTTTCAGTAAAAAACTGTTATGCATTATTTCCAATAGCTACGGTAAGAAATATACTATGGTTTTCTGAACATTTTTTGCTGTGTAATAATTGTACAGATAAAAGAAACCACTAGATTCCAAATATCATAGCTTAGTATATTTGTATATACTATTACTATCTTGCTTGAAATCCCTGGATGCTAAATTGGCATGGATAGAGTGTTACCACTGAACATAATAAATTACTACTATGAAAGTGAGAATTGGCAGCTTTGGGTACTAAATTTTAATATAAGCATGGTTTTGATGTATTGCAGAGAAGAAGATGGCAGAATATCCCCGGCAGTGTAGGGAGAAAGGGATCATTACTCGTGATCCTGGTAAGAACTTTTAGCTTGCTTACTATTATTTTTAATGTTTTGATGCTGAAAAATGTTTGTCATGGTTCTTGTCATGTCTGGTTTGATGGTGGATCCAATAAAGAAATTTAATTACTGCAATACTTTTTAAGTCTTAAGATGACAATATATAGGTCTTAGCGGTTGTCATGAGCTAGATCCTTGGTTGAGCTAGGTCAGATGGATAAGGTGGTTTGTTTGCAGATAAGGCATTATTCCCGACCAAAATGATATCACAATTATCAGAAGCAAATAGGGGGAAAAAAACTGTCATGTATGCAGCTGGGTGCTTTAGTGCAATGGACATAGGGCTTTCCTGGGAAATATGTTTCCTCAGTTGCAATTACTCTTTGTTGAACCTTAAAATACACGATAATTGTTTTTCTCTAGGATGTGACCCTTAGGTTAAGCTGAACACGTTTAACCAGTCTCTAAATCAATTGCACACTGCAGAAGGAGCCTTGTTTAACACTTTAACCGAAAAAATATGCATTGCTTGAGCATTCTACACGCCAAAAGCAATAAAGTCAGGTTTGGTGATGCACCTTTGCTGTAAATTCACCAAAATGAAAAGATACATAAAAAATAGATCATGATGTGAATGAATAAATGCAACATTTGAGATGTATAATTTCCTTTACCATGATTTACAAAAGATGCTACCATACCTCCACACCACATTGTACTTAAATTACATGAATTTCCATCCACCATAGAGCCACCAGAGTACTTTTATTACTTTTGCAAACATTAGCCGAGTCCTGTCTTTCTTTTAGTACAATACTTTTACCATCTCCCGCTGCTCAGCCTTTCAGGCTCCATTTCATAAACTATGTCTAGTGTTGCCTCCTCCACTTCCTGCACCTCATCATTTTCTGGTCACTGGCTTCACTATTGTCCTTGGTGCCCATGTCTTGGACCCACATACTTTTATGTCAGTTTGTGAAAATTTGCTTTTATGCTTTTTATTTCTACTTGCAACAGCAAGCAGAAATGTAATAATTATATATCAAAAATACTTTTGAAAAGCAGTTGCGATGCCTTCAGGAAACTAAATGGAATGTCATGTCAGAATAGTGATGAACTGATGATAATAAATTACCAGCTTCTACAGTTGTAATTCTTAATATGATGAAGTATATTTTCCTTCTAACGATTTGGTGTTAATTTAAAGATGTAGAGAGTCATGCAAGCAGAAGAATCTCATTGCAAAGATACCTTGACAAGCGAAAAGACAGGTACCTAAGGCTAACGTATCATTTAGTGTACAGCACTATGTATCTTACGTTTTTGGTGATACATCCTTATGAGTTATCAGTGTAACCTAATTTGTTTATGATTGTTTTTTATCTGGTTCATATGAATCTTAGGGGGAGATTTAAGATCAGGAAAGATACAGGATTGACCTCTTCTAGCTTGGAAATGTATTTGAACAATCAAGTAAAGATGCCTATTTCAAATGGACCACTAAGTCGGAGCAGTACAAGCTCTCCAACCCAGCCCAAACTTTCGTATGCCCTCTATAGCTCAGCCGTTGACCAGGGAAAGGTTACCGGTCTTAATGTGGATCTTAATGACAAAGGTTAGCTATGAAGGCTTTTCCTCTTGCAAATTACATATGCTAACTCTCAGACCTTAATAATTTACTTTGAGAAGGGCTTAAGCCATGATTCTTAGTTATTTGAGCATATAGAATTTCATAACCCAAATATGTGAACTACTTGGTTATTTCTGATCACGGTTAATTAAAAGGATGCAAGAAGAGTTTTATTTCCCCATCAAATCCTTCATATTTGGCATTGAAACTCATGTTAGCAGTTGGTGAAGAATGACCAAATGTGACTGGTTGGGTTAAAGCTTCTTTATAATTTATGTTTTGCCAAAGAAATCATAGATTAATGCAGTATACTACTGGTGGCTACTCTGTAGATTTCCAAGAAGGTTGAAGTTTAAGAAGCTCCATGTCATTTTTAGTTTGGAATGAAGTAAAGTCCTTCTCTGTGGAAAACCTGCAAGTGAAAGAAGCGGCAGGAGGTCCCAACTATTGGCGATGGATTTGGCTTTTCGTGAAATAGGTGCATTGAGATGGAAGGGTTTATTACTGACAATATGATATAGTTAGGCGAGGCAATCGGCAGAGGTATTTATCAAAATGGTAGATCAATTTTGTAATCAAGTGGCACCCTCACCTTTGTGGGTGTTCGTTTTATTAGCTTTGGGTCAAGGTCTCGCATGCTTCTATGTACAATTCATCATGCAATGCAATGTGTAATGAGTAAATGTATGCCACACTTTATGGTTCTAACAACTCGTTATGCTAGTTCAAGTATTTATTATATTTTCCGTTTCAACCATTATTGTTGTAACAAGACTTTCTTTCTCATGATTTCGTTTCGATTTGGCAAATATATATAACCGAGCCAACCAATGGCAACAAAATAAACCAGAAAAAAATACAAACATCACTCAAACAACCACACTTAGTTCCATTTCTATCCCAACCTGTTGCAGACAAGACATTAAAAAGAAGCCGAATGAGTAAACAAGATGCATTATCAATTTGGTAATAGTAATACCAACAAATATATGCTATATATATCAATGGCACCTACATGATATAATCGGCAGAAAATGTCTAAAGTTAAATAATTAAAATGACTAACATTTGAAGGATAGTAATTCATTTCAGAAGGTGGGAATTGTATTGGCGTGGACCGCATTTGAAAGCCGCATAGACATTAGGAATGTGACGAATGAGTTTGTAGTTTGGACCTTCATCTGGCTCCGACGCTATACTAATGTTGAACTCTTCCAGCATATCAATAAAGCAAAGATCTTTGAGGTTTGATAGGTGTTGAATTCCGGAAGGCACCTCCATCAGCAGTGGACTCGGTCCAATATACAGCTTTTCAAGATTTAACAATGACCCCTCATCTATAATTAACTTCTTCAACGCATTCAAAAAAAGAAGTTTCAACACCTTGAGCTTTTCAAATCCTCCTTTTTGAATATGCAATTGCTCTCCAATGTATGAATTATATGAGATTTGAAGCTCCAAAAGGTTAGGCAATTCTTCAAGTGCTTGTAATGGATCATCTGCTAGTCCACACCACCGCAACCACACCTTGACTACATTGTGAAGCTTGTAAATCCAGATGGGCATCATCTCAATTTTCACATTCAAGATCAAACGTTGGAGAAGAGGCGGAGGGGATACTATTGGTTGTAAGTCAATAACTTCATTCTCGTTCCTTGCCGTGATTTCTAACGAGCGAAGCTCATCCATATTCTGTATAGCGCTGCACAACTCCATTCCATCTGCCATTGATACTTTTGTAATGCTTAGCTTCCTCACAATTGTCTGAAATTTCTTAGTTCCTTGACTATAACATTATTCCCATGCTCATCAATATCTGCATCCACACAAGATAGTTTTTGCAGAGTTTTCATGCATCCCAAACCTCCTTCTATTGTAACCCCTTTTGTATTCGTCAAGCTAAAATCAACACTCATGTCACAGCGATAGGCTAGGAGATGTCGCAACTTATCAAGTCTATTGATTTCAATAGGTAGCTC
>JAYMSZ010003416.1:0-10581 GCA_036897665.1 Pelargonium citronellum | reverse complement strand
AGTTATATCAGTTAACTGATATACATTTTTCTCTATCAGAAAATATAAAATAATTAATATTTGGTACTAAAATAACTAAAGTTTCTTTTGACTAAAGACTATTTTGTGAGACATACCATAGTTGTACTATTGAAAATTCACACCAAAAAAAAATGAAAAACACTCTCACTGTACTTCCCAAAATTTTATGAATTTTTTTATTCTTGATTTTTCTATTTTTCTAGAAGTTTTACTTTTATACTAGACGCTCGGATGTCATGTCACTCTCTTCTATAAAAAATGAAATCACGTCCCCGCACGCAATCTTGCTCCTAATACAAAGATGTCCATATCTGCATTTACCTCATGACCATAGAAGTCTTGTTTAGGGTCGTTACGAGACTTTCACGGATATGAGTTCAACGCGACTTTCATCGTCACGAGGCTTCCACGAGCATCGTGACGATGAAAGTCGCGTTGAACTCATACCCGTGGAACTGTGGAAGTCTCATAACGACCCTAAACAAGGGCTTGGTAAGAAAAACAACCCTAAATGGTTGTCATGTCACAATGTATAATCAATCCATGCCAAAGGCATAAGCCCCACAACCCAAAGGCACCAAAAATTCAACTCCAATAAATTAATACTCTTTCATGAAAACAAATTTAGACCTAAACATCAACTGAGTTATAAAACACTAGCATGGGAACAAACTCTTAAACCTAAACCCAGTAATTATACTCTCAGGGAAATGGTGCTAAGAAAAATGGACACCCGATTAGTCGGGTGCCAAAACAAACAGGTTTCCTGAAAGGAAACCTGTCAAAAAAGTACACGGCCATATCCGTTGGAAGAGAGAACAAAAACAACATATCGACGCTACTCATCTAAACCAGACATAAACTTTGAACATTTTTTTATCAACTTAAGCTCCACCCGCTGCATCAATGAGATTCAATTGCATTACCGTTTACGAGAGGATATCACACGTCCACTGCTGCTCCACAAGCCGCTCAACTGTTCTCGCGCTAATGGCACAACAGTACTTGAGGTTTAACCCCTCAAGGACATCAACCAATTTTTCCAAATAAGGCAAGCTCTTGTCTGTTATCAGTGAACAACCCGACACAGAAAGGACCTCCAGATTTAAGAGACTTGCGCTAGCCAACACCGCGATTCCAACATCAGTAATCGAACATCTGGAAACATCAAGATCACTGAGCAAGAAACAATTATCTGCAATTGCCACTAGGCTTGCATCACTCATTTGCCTGCAACAATTGATATTTAGCACCTCAAGAGTCAGACCATGCTGCTCAGCAATGACTGAAACCACCTTATCTGTCAGATTCAAGCAACCACTAAGATTAACCTTTGACAAGGCTTCACAATTCTCAATTACTGGGAGAAGGCCTGCGTCGGTTATCCCCAGTAGCAAACTCAACTCTAAATGCTTCAACCGAGGACACAACTTCCCGATCAATGCCAGGCTAGCATTACCAAATTCAGGGCAGTTGTGTATGATCAATGATCGGAGGGACCTGCAAGGAGAGAGCCTAGACAATCTCATATTGAAGTCCTTGATACCGAAGCAGCTTACTAGAGTAATAGCCTTCAATTTTGAACTACTAACAAGTACACCAAAAAACCCACATTGGGTGATTTTGTGGCACTCCTCTAATTGCAAGCTCTCGATTGATTTCGCAACTTTTCCAATAGATATTAGTCCGTTGTCAGACAAAAAAGCACACTCGCGGAGACAAAGCTGTTTAAGATTCGGGCAATCCTTTGCCACAGCTTGAAGACCTTCATTCCCAATGTTTGGGCAAGACTCAATTGTTAAGTCAGTCAGATTAGGACAGTTTTTGGCAACAGCAAGTAGAGCCTTGTCAGTGATACCGGGACAATGGCACAGGTCAAGTTTCTCGAGCAGGTGACACTCATTAGCAATGTCACACAGACCTTCATCTCCAATAGAAGGCAAATTCCAAAGAGAAAGAACCCTCAAAGACGGGCAGCCACGGGCAATTGCCTTGAGGCCAAGGCTTGTCACCCCACGACTAGAATTGCTTCCCCGAATCAAAAGCTTTCCCAATCCCCCACGACTGACAGTTCCAACAGACATTGCCACAAGTCCGATATCAGTTGCCTTATTCCCTTCCAAGCTCCTAGAAAGGTACCCACCACCTTCCAAATGATCAACAACTCCTTTTTTTCCACAAAATTCATTCTTGCGTATGTTGCTTAAAAGCATAAGCCAACGCTTTGAAACACCGGCACAGGCACTCTTCTCCTCAGCTCCACACAACCGTCTGAAGATCTCAAAGAGGCATTCATCAGGAAGAACTTCAATAGAGTCCTGTTTTTTAAGCTCAAAACTGTCTGAGCTGAAATCAAATGGAGCGCTGGCACGAGACCTTTTGCGAGGAGGGAAGTGCACATCCACATGACGTCCAATAGACAAAAGGAGGTTTGGTTCTTTGAGGCTTGAGTACATTGACCCCCCAAGAAAAAAATCATCATTTCCTACACGAAAAATGCAGACGTATCAGCAATCAAGTTTCAATCAACATTTTTGCACAATCTACAGGACAAACTACAAAGCTAAATCCATGCATCTATTAGAATTGAAAGAAACCTATAAACTATATGTTTCCATACATATCTCGTTACTAATGGTTATATCAGAATTGATGTCTGTCCAGGGGTATTCTGGACCATTGTTGTTACTCTTATGTATCTCAAAATTCTAACTGAACATGCCATTGTACAGAAACAGTGGAAGAAAAAAAAATTGATCAACTGAAATTAAATTTCCAAACAGTATATTGAAAAACTAGAACTTAGGATGGGTCTTGCCAAAGCAAATCAAATGTCAATACATTGAATGTATAAAGTTATCCATAAGTAATCTGCTACAATAATAGAAAGTCAGTGTTTGTTTAATAAATACTTTATTTTGCCCTTAACCCATTTTCATCAATTAGAGATTCTCTCAAATTACAATCCAATAAAGAAAGCATAGACTTTAGATCTTAATGATTTATTCTCACAACACATCACAATCCAATAAAGAAAGCAAAGACTTTAGATCTTAATGATTTCTTCTCACAATACAACACAATCCAAAGAGATCTAGAATAACCTCCTTCCTTTTCCTCTCCTAATTCAAATGACTTTTTTTTATAAGCAAACGGTACTTTTTTATTAGAAGCCCAAAAAAGACAAAAAATGTACAATTCCCGAGAGTGAAAAATCATCAATCCAACAAACGAGTCAGATTACCACACCAAGAATTAAAAGAAAAAGAAAGAGGAGGATTGATACAAAAACGAAGTGAATAACTAAGACTCTTGATCTTCAAAAACAGTCTCCTCAACGCTAGCGAGCTTGCTTTGAAAAATCATAGCATTTCGAGCTAACCAAATATGCCCAAGGACAATAGGACAAATACTTCCACTACAAAGGACTTATTCCAATTATTTCAGAATCGATAACATAATTATGTGATCTTTTTCATCAGATCCTTCCCACCAAAATCCTTACCATGTTATAACACTACAAAGAGCGTCTGATCAACAAAAAACCAATCTACTCTCAAACAGTATAACTCGAAAACAATAATAATCATATGCACAGCCTAAAAATACAATGAGAAAATACACAAAAGACAGCTCAAAAACCAAATTCGCTTATCCGATCGCCAGAAAAAGAATGAAGCAAATATAGATATCAATTAAAGATCAAGAAAATTACCAATGAAATCAAAGATCTCAGACATGAGTGCAGCTCAAAAAAAGCCTGGGACGAAGATGGCATGAGAAAGATTGGAGCAGCAAGGCCTCTGAAAACGAACACTCAGTAGGGCAAGTGGTTGATTTCACTTGGTCTCTCAATGTCTCAGGCTCGGGCCTTGGTGTTGTTACGCTCGCTGATAAAAAAAAAAGCAAGGCCTCTGGAAACCCTATCAGTATCAGATAGGGAAAAAAGTTGGAGAGAAAGAGAAGATGGGGTCTGGTCTGGTGCAGATTTTGATCAGTATATATACTACATTTTGAGTAGACTTTCTCATACATTGTGGTAAGTGTACCCAATACTCAAATATTCAAACCTCACTTTGAATACACTGTATTCATTCATTTGTTTTGCATGGAAACTTATTACACTTGCTTTTTCCTTACATATCCAAAAACATTTGGATACCTCCCCAAACTTTACTCTTTTTCTCATTTACCCCTCCAAGCTTCAATTATTTTTATCAACACCCTAAAAAATTATATTAAACTCAATGTTTCGAAAGCTTGATGAAATTGATTATACATTTGATTGCGACTCCATTGGTGAACTGATAAGATTTTTCGGCTAATTCATGGTTCGTTAAATATTTAGGTTGTCGCTTCATTCGATGATTTGCACCGATCAAACTAATGAATTGATTTGAATTGTAAGATAGAACCGAAACTAACAAATACATTTGAATTGTGACATTTTAAAGTAGGTCACTTTGACAAAAAACATACTCATTTTCTACTTTTACGTGGATAAAACTATTCCCAAGTATTGCATATCATAATCAAATTTTTGGTTGTATCATCTTAGTTCAAAAACAAACTATATCATATAAATTGGATGGGCAATAATAAGTAAGGTATTAAAAATAATTACCCTGTGAAACTGTTAATCGTGCACCACATTTGATGTAAAGAACCAGAACTCAACTTAAACCTTGAGCTGATAGTTGAAGGCTCGATATTAGTTTTATATTCTAACACGTTACTCTAAGACGTCCCCTCACGTGCAAAGAGAAACACGCCCCCTCACGTGCAAGCCCATTTTCGCTTTGCACGTGGCTCATGCACAGATCCACCTCTTGCCTTGTGTTGGAATTTAATATGGGTGGCAGTAGGACTCGAACGGGATATTTTGTCGCCGATGCTCCGATACTATGCAAAGAACCAACTCAACTAAAATCTTAAGTTGATAATTAAAGACCCAATATTAGTTTTATACTCTAACAATTGAATCGTCTAAGCACAACTTGTGACATTTCACGGTCCAAACCAACTCCTCTCATTATTATATCATTTCAAACACTTTCCCAGTCTTTAGATTATTACAATTTTTATTATTTTGCTATTTTCTTGGCCCAAAACTTAAGTTCTACCCCCAAAATTTTAATTTCCAATTAATTTCTTAAAATTATTTGTGCATGCATCTTGAATATGTTATGTTAAATTGTTAATTGTTTATACAAGGCTACATGCATGTTGAAATAGTAGATTTTGGCAAACTTTTAATTTTTAGTTGACCTGAATGTTAATTTGTCGTACTCATTTGTTACTGTGCATGCATTTTACTTTATTCTTCTTTCTTATCGGTAACATCCAATTTAGTTTAATTTAGTAAAAATTTCTTTGCAATTGTATTTAAATTTTTTTATAAACATTTAATGTTTTAGAAGTTATTTAAATCCTGCCGTTTTGAGAGTCAACTAGGATTTTTTGTTCGATTACGACTATTTTTCATTTTCAAAACGGCAGTAGTCTCTTGGATTTGTAGATCTGTAATGTGGGTTATGACGACAATACCACACTAATTTCATGTGTGGTAATGGTGATGTCATGCCGATGGCATCCACATTTCTTTCCTTAGGTGTATCTCCTTCAAAAGATACTAATATGAAGTCTTAAAGATAAATTTGGAAGGTAACTAATATGGTGTATCTCATTCAAAAGGTTTCTCAGCTTCGAGAATGGTTTACTAGTCAAGACATGACCTACTTGGGCTATTCATCTGGGTAGTCTAAGGGTGTTTTGTGAGTATCACTTGCTTCCAACCCTTAGTCATTTTTTTCTCGTAGCGGATCTTACCGGGAGGACTTTAGAGCTTATATTTAATATCACTTCTTCGACATTGACCTCAGCCCAAGTCTCACAAACGCCAAAAGATGACGGGATCATAACACATGTATTGATTGAGTTGTCAGTGACATATTACTTGTAGAATTTTATACATCTTTAAGGAATACCCACCCCGCTCGAGGCATATATTTGCGGGTTGGAGATTTCCCTCGTGCTAGCCAAAGCCTTCTAAGAGGACTTCAACTATAGGCTCAAGCTTTTAGTTGAGTTGGTTCCTTTAACATAATACCAGAGCTTGAAGTCATAGGTTCAATTCCTATGACCCAAAAAAATTGTATAATTAAATTGAAGTCATAGTCCACTTAGGCTCTCTATATTTTCCTATCGGACCTTCTCAATCTCTCCTTCAAGCCCACTTGGGTCTCTATCTTCTCCAGTCGGACCTTCTCAATCTCTTCTTCAAGTTCACTTAGACTCTCTATCTTCTCCTATTGGATTTTCTATACGACTCTTCTTCTTCAGTCCACTTGCAAAGCCATAACAAGCTTGCACGTGATGGGGCGTGTTAGAATATAGTATTAAAAGAATAAATAAGGACTTCAACTAAAACACGTACGATTGCCGCCTTAATGGCACAATGACACGACCGGAGCAAACTCTCTCTATAATCGTCGGCCAAACGACGTAGTATTGAAGAAAAAGCAAAGTGAGACAGACACCGAGGCTAGACATTAGACAAGCAGCAACAAGGCATTATAATGAAAGTGAAAAAGGCTTAAGCTATATAAATAATTGCAACTTGCACCAAATTGCAATATAGCTATAATAATAGGATGAAAATTACAATACCAGAGATGAATAGTAAGTGCCAGGAACTGGAAGAGCTGCTCAACCAACAAAAATTCCTGGACTCATCTGTTCTTTGTACACTCAGCGACCCAAAAATGCCCAATGCCATATCTACCAAAAGCCGCATAAAAGCTACAAATCCCATAACTAAGCATATCAAAAGCACTGCAACACCCTTATTCTCCATGTACATTTGATTCTCTTCAACCTCTTGAACCTTCGACCTGCAAATTGAAGCACCAGAATTAAGACCGGAAGAAGTTATACAGCATAGAAACTTATATTTTTCACGCTAGCTAGTGCCATTGATTCTCATCATAAAGCACATCAGCTAACATTAGCGCGCAATAAAAGCTTAATGAAACCAACCTTAGATCGGCATTGTCCCTGACTAGGTCATCCAATTGCATGGAAATATGGAATTTCCAAGAAATAAGATCTCCGACATCTTTAGACTGCAAGTAGAGGAAAACATTATGAATGAGTTGATAGGTCATATTGGAATCAAACAACCATACAAAAGCTGAAAAGGATAAAGATTGACATACAATGGCTCCTTGTCTGTCCAGAAGATACGTTATGTCGGATTTTATCTTCTCAATAAGTATATCTTTCTCCCCTATATCTTTATCAAAATCTTTGAAAATGCTGCCATACTTGGAATTCAGTTCCTCCAAGTATCGCTCCAAAACAGACAAATTTACATCCACCGAACGAACTTTCTGCATAAGTATCTTAAGAACAGTGTCACCAGGCATCCTGCCACCTTGTTGTCGTATTTCTTCTACTGGATCGGGTACTGTATCTTTTATAGTTTCATGTTTGAAATTACTGCTCTCCACTGGGTCAGATTCTATTTCATTAGAAATATCGTTATAATTATCCTCATTCCCAGTAGAGTCTGTCTGAGTGTAAACTGGTTTCTGCTCATCAATTGCTTCCTTGGGCACAAACAGATTATCTTGAGCGGAGATCAAATCCTCCAGCATTCGCTCAACAGCATCGACTCCATAAACTTCAACAATACTTAATGTGCAGTAGAACTCAGACCCATAATGACTTAGAAGATTCAATTTTAGATATCTGACCCATTTTGGTTCCTGAAGAACAAATCTCTGAGCTTGCTTTACATTTGCAGCAGTAAAATTCCCCAGCTTGACCCATGCATCTGTTGGATAAACCAAACTGCCAAGCAGTTCAAAATCTTTTAAATTAGAAGAATAGTGCTCAAAATTAGCTATTATAATCATATCAACCAAGGTTTCTTCAGAGAGTTCTATAACAACAAATTTCCCTTCCGCGGAAC
The DNA here is from genome assembly GCA_036897665.1 of Pelargonium citronellum. Classification (NCBI taxonomy): domain Eukaryota; kingdom Viridiplantae; phylum Streptophyta; class Magnoliopsida; order Geraniales; family Geraniaceae; genus Pelargonium; species Pelargonium citronellum. Next base: position 2,585 of record JAYMSZ010003416.1, on the reverse strand, counting down.
AAGGATTCCTCAAGTACTTGTCTTTGTCCCTGCCCAAGACATTAGAGGCACCCTTGGCTTCCTTGTTGAATGCCAACACCTTTGCTCCTTTTGAAGCTGAAGCATAATTGTACTCTGTTCCTTCAGGCTCCACTCTATGCATTACACTTCCAGCCTGATCAGCTCCAGGTTTACCTTTACAACTAAATGCTCGGCTCTTGAATTCATCAAGACCGAGCGGCACAGCACGAGATATCCGGTCATTTTTTGGAGCATCATTATCAGATTTCACTACTGTACCGGAGTTCTTCTCAGGCTGATTTTTGGAAGCTGTGGCATGATTGTTATTTGCTTTGTCGGCAAGTAAATCATCATTGATATCTCTGGCTTCAGCACCATTAGTACAGGAACTCTCACAAGAAGAGGTAGAATCAGTTTGCTTTGGTGTTTCCTCATCTACGGAGTCGAAATGCTTCTTATGTCCCTGGTTAGCTTCATGCCAAGTTGATATGTTGACTGGAATTACTGCGGATCCATCTAATTAAAGAAAGAAGACAAAAGAGTAGGTAAGAACTAAGAGGAATACACATAATAGTTTGGTTTAATTAAGCAAGAGTTCGAGCCTTGTAGGCAGACTATGAAAACAAAATGCAGAGACAGCAACTTATAACAGTTAATTCCATAAGAAAGTTAAGGATAAACACGATCAGATTCTGAAGATATTCACACGGTTCCTCTAATCAATGGAGTTAACAAAAATGAACACTAAGACGGAACATGTACACCTAAAACATGTGAAGCCTAGAAACAAAAACTATCAACTATGTGGAATCCTCACCACTGACTGCACAATTACAAACAAAAGTGAAACATCGAACCCTTGGGGAAAAATAACAACAAAACAAAACAAACAATTACACAGAGCAGTATGAAGACAGTAACTGAAGTAATATTGTGACCGATAACCAATTTGGGTCATGTTCTAGAATACCAGATTCATGAATAAAAGTGAGGGAAACAAAAAAAATATAAAAAGAAAAAACTTCGAAGGGAGACTAATAGCAAACTAGTACAATTAGATAATGAAGCAACAACGGAAGCCATGACAGTGCCCATACTAATCTAGCCCTTTTTTTTTATTTTTTCACAAGTACGTGACAAGCAATTATAGAGCATGGGTTCTTGAACCACCGCCACTGAAAGCAGTAGTGTGGTACTGCAACATATATCATGAAGTTCCTTACACACTACAATAATTTAGGAGACAATTTAGCTTCAATGATGGCTTCATTTCATGATTATATCTGGCTTGTATCATTACCTTCTCAGAAAACGAATAACCTCAATTTCAAGTGGACAATCAACAACTAAAAAATGCTAATCAGCTTCATAAGTAAAGATGTTACCTCTATACCCATCGCCACGATTGATCCATAAGATGAGGAGCAAGGCAAGCCCCCATAAAACAACCAGCAAAGAGAGAGACAGCTTATACAAATGATTCCTGCCACCGACAGCCTTTTCCTCCGAAGCTCTTCGATGCAGAAGAGCTCTACGAGATCTCTGCATCGCGCATCAATCCAATCCACTGGTCACCGTAAAACAAGCTGAGAGAGGATGCAAGACCCTACATCAGATCAAACATAAAACCCGGCAAGATTAATTTACATAAAATAGAATAAAAGAAAAGAAAAAAGAACTGTATTGCTTGCAGGTTAATCACTGATGCAATTGAATTATTGAAATGCAATGTTGAATTAATCCAAAAACAAAAAGAAGAAAAATACAGAATCCACCATACACCTGTACAATTCAAACTCATATGCATTGAAAATGAAAAAGCAAAACAACAGATATAGCAGTAAAATTTGAAAATGAAGCAAAAAATCTAAGAAATGATTAATGGGTATCCTCCAAAATGAAGAACTTGCTTTTGGGTATTCATAGAAAACAAGAAAAAACAATAATTTGGACTTTAAAGTGAAGCAAAATCAGTCTCTTTAGACATAAGAAACACAAAGATGTGAAGTCACAGCAACTAATTAAGAATCTTCTCATTGACTCAATTCAAATAAAACCCAATAAAGAAGAGGAAGAAGAAAAACAAAAACACCATCTCTACCTTGTTCAAAAGAATCCCAATAAATGATGTGACAAAATTCAGTTTCAACACAGTTGAGACTCCAAACACATAAATAAGGCAGATTGATATAAAGCTCCAAGAAAATTAAATTCAAAAAGAGGTTACTAATAAACAACAAAAAAAAAAACGGTAAAAAATGAAAAATTGAAAATGAAGATCACCTGATGGTTGGGATGGTCGAGAATTTTGGAGATGAGCGAAAGCAAATCACGCAGACCAATGAAACGTCGTAGTTTGAGGCCTTAGCTCCTCCTTCTCCTCTGCCTTGTCTTCTTCTACAGTTACTTCTTGAAAGCAACAGACCATGAATTTGAATTTTTAAATCCAATTCGGTGCACTTTTTATTTATTTATTTATGTTCTTAAAATGCTCTTCTTTTGGAATAAGGTTAGTATCAGTACATTACTATTTAAAACGTTTGGATTTAATCCTTTTAATATCAAGTGTTTGACTTTAGTTCAAA
>JAYMSZ010003415.1:0-10581 GCA_036897665.1 Pelargonium citronellum | reverse complement strand
TAAGGCTGACCCGTCCCTCCACATCGAGTAATTTGAGGCATTACACAAGACCGGTTCTCTCGACCGTGACAATAGGACCTCCCCTAGTCAAATGTAGACCACTGCTTTACAACACCCATATAACTTGTTATTTTAATTTAATTGGTTGGACTGGTGCTTTACCTGCATGAACAGGCCAATGCTTGAACCAAGAGAGTGGTCCACTCCTCAACTTGTTGACATGTTTCAAGCAACCAGCATGGATATAGTTTAAACAAAACAAAAGTTTATTTGAAAAAGATGCTTCTGCTTCAATTTGCAGTGTCTTTATTCACAGAAGTCAGCTAGATTCTTGAGTCTGGTAAACAGACCAGTAATCAAATTCCAAGGCTTTGTGAAACAATACCCACGCACAACTGTGATGAATCAAAACTCCCAACAAGAATCAGCAGCAAAAAAAACTCACCATCACTCACAATTCACAAAAGGTTCATGCTACATTTACACATTACATCAAATTTGAAAGGACCCATCATATGCATATTTTTGTGGGAAACTTGTTAAATCTTTCCCCCACTAGTATGATACATTTCACAACAAACCAATATAAACATATATACACCACTAAACAACCATAGTCGGGGCAAGTGCGTGCAAGTGGCTTTATGCACTTGCTTCTCTTGAGGTCTCACGTTTGAGCCTCGGTTGCCTGATTAGGAAAAAAAAAAAGCAAACAACACTAGTTCAGCTCACACAAGTACCCATATATTCATGCCAGAATTCCATGGAAATTAAACAAACACTAGCTAGTTCAGCTAATCTATTCTACACTAGAAACATAACACAAATGCAAGGACTAGAAACTAGATAAGGTCATGCAAGGAAGGCTGGTACGATATAAGGAACACGAGGAGAAGAAGCACAAACGCTACGCCCCATGGAGAGCCCCCGGCTCTATGGATGGCACTAGGCTCGGACCCTGGCATAGGAAGGCTAAGCTGGGTTCCGGCTGAGAGCCAGTGGACAGCAATCACCAAAAGAAGAGGTGAAATTACCAGTAAACGCTGCAGTAGCTCAGCTGCTGTGGCCATCACTGCATCATACACTAAATAGCTCAAGAATCCACACACCAATATGGTAGCTGCCACTACCAACCAATGCTCTGACCAACTGAAGCTACTAGAACCTCTCGATCTTCTTGCGCCTACAGCCATGAGAGGCAAAAAAATGAGTGTGAGAGGGCTCAATTGTGAGTGATTGGGTTATTTATAGATACCATTTTTTGTGTATATAATGGTGTACTCTCTTTGAAGCCTGTACTATTGTTTCAGTAGCAAAAATTATTGAGCTTGCATAGTCTGTTGCCTTTTGTGCCACTTGATGGCTAGCATGGGGAATAATTTACCAAGTGTTCAGCTCTGAGATTTACCTTTCGCGCACGTGAAGCCATGTGGATCATGAACTCAGCTTAGTTAGGCTACGCTTGCACCTTTCTTTATATTGGTTGCCAAACACTCCAATTCATCTGAAAGGAATGCAAAATACGCGAATCATGTCACACAACACTAGAGGTACGTATTCAACTGCTACAATCTGTAACAGAAACAAACACAAGATTGATGATCATTGATCATGTCGTCATCAGCAAAGGACAAACTTACCTGCAGCTGGTGAAACTAACAAGCCATAAGAGGTCATTTCTGATACAGAGTTTCAGGTTAAATGGGGCACTTAATTAGCACTTTAGTAGGCCTTTTTGCAACAACAAAAGTTGGCCTTGGTTCTAAGAAGCTCCTAAACACAAGTGAATTGGACTCCATCAGCCTGTTTTCCCTAATCTCATAAGCTTCTTCACAAATCAGGGCAGCTCTTACAATCAAATCAGCCATAATTACATTGGTGCTCTATTCTATTGGTAGCTTTGAGCGACATTGTTTCTATTTTGAGAAAAATTAAGGAGAAATTAGTTTTTGTGGTGTATTTACTCTTTATTCTCGTGGTCATGTCTTCTAACAAACTTAAATGATACTAACTAACTTATTATAAGGATATCATTCACAATTCCTGCAATACTAACTTACTAAAAAAGAAAGTGGACTCTCATTTTGGAAACAAACATTCAAGAGAAACATGGCATTCACTTTGGGACGGAGTGGGTATAATATATTTTCAGAACCCTACCTAAATAGTTTGCAAAATCCTGGGTTGAACAAGCATTTATTTATAAGTATATGTGCAAATATGATAAGAGAACCGTGTAAAAATAGTTTTGAGAAAGCATAATGTTGTGCAATGAAATTGGGGAGAGAATAGGGTTGAGGCCAAAGAATCGGAATATGGGAGAACTTTTGAAACAATCAAGAAAAAGAAGAAGCAGATGCAGATGCAGATGCATTAACATAACAAGTGTTGTATAATTTTGTTGTTTCTTTTACTTGACAAATGCATTACTGATGCAGAAGTGCAGAGCAAATAAATGGGTTGTTCCATTTTCTTGTTGGTTGTGCATAGCAATCCAAAATTGAAAGCAATGTTTTGGTCAGGGATTTTATGCATAAAACTGAATCATAAAGCTAATAGTAAAGACCCAAATAATGGCTAGGGTTACAACACTATTAATGTTGTATGTAGATCTAGCAATTTGGACCTGAACCCGTGGAAGCGCGAAATCCAACCCAACAAATTTTCGATTCGGTCTGGACTTTGCAAATCCACACGTTGAGCGCATTTTATGCCTAAAAATCAAAATCCGACCCGAAATCTGAGTAGTTTGGTTTCAATAGGAACTCACATGCTTACAGGAACTCGGATGATGTAAAAGGGAATCTTTACATTGAAGAAGCTCCAACTACTCAGATTTGCTGTGAAACATTTCATCAAGCACCTTTCCTGCAAAACCACATCCTCAACAGGCCATTGGTTGTGTGGTCCACAAATGGGCCTCACAATAAACAATACAGACTATTTTCAAATGCAAAACAAACCCCAAAAAGAGCATCCCAAACGCACCCTAAGTTTAAGCTAATAATAGTAACGCACCGCTGAAGAGACTGAGACTGAGACCGAGAAGAAAACCCTAAAAAGTGAGTAGCAAGAAGAAGAAGAAGAAGAAACATGAAATCTTCAGAGAAAGGAAGCAATAGCAGCAGTAATGGGCAAAGCCAAGTGAAGAGAGAGAATCAGAATCCACAGAAACCCAAGTTCATGCCAGCCAAAGATGACACCAAACCTGCCCTGCAAGACCCTGTAAGTTTACAATACAATACAAAAACACCATTGCTCATTTCATGTAACTGTACAGCTTCTCATTTAAGCTCTCTTTTTGTCAGATTCTGAGATCAGACCCAATAGAGACAGAAGAAGCTGTGCTCCGATTGCCCACTTTTCCCATCACAAATCCATGACATATGTGTAATGTCAAGATTTCATTTTGTTTGTTTTGATGAAAATGTTAGTGGATTGTTTCTCAAAAATGTTCCTGGACAATATTTGTCCAGTTCTGGTATTTGAATTTGCATACACGCCTGTTTTAGTTATGATAAGCTTTTCCGAGAACTATTTTTGTTCTTCGGACGAAATCTCAATAGATATGTTTCAATAAATTATCCATTACATTCTCATAAACTGGTAGGAACTGCATTGTGCATGCAGTTCATAACAATAAATTAGAAACTACATCGTACAATCCTTGTAAACAATACAAGAACAAGAATACACGATACAATCCTTGTCAATGAGCAACTCATGTTACAATTATGAGTTAACAATCAACTATTATCTTCGGATGATGCAGAAGAAACTTGTTCTGTAAGAATAGGGAACCTAGGGTGCAATTTCAGCAATGGCTCGTCACTTGAAGTGCCTTGAAAAGCAAGGCCTAGAGCATATCCTAATGCACGAGCAACTGGGACTGCAACGGCATTCCCAACTTGAATGTATCTGAGACAAACACATCAAATTTTGGATTAGAAAGTTTAGTTTTAGCACAACCATGAAACCTTGTGTTTTTCAAGCTTACCTTTCCTTGACAGGCCCACAGAGCTTGTAATAATCAGGAAACCCTTGTAGCCTTGCATTTTCTCGGATTGTGAGAACTCTGTCCTGTTCTGGGTGCAAAATTGCCTGCAACAAACAATATATTCAAGCTTCTCGTGTTTTCAACCCCTTGTAGATATAGTTTGTTTTGTATAAACCCAAGAAAATATTACCTGATTATGAGGTTCTGCTCTCGTAACTACAGTTGGTACAGTCTCATCCCACCATAACCGTGCAAAAGGCCTACACAATTAAATAAATGAGAATCTTGAAGCTAAACAATTGCAGAAACATATGAGCACAAAAAGAGTGAAAAAGGCTTTACTTAGACGATGTCCCATTCACAAATGACATGGCATAATCAGGGACCTGTGATTGAGGAACAATATGATGTCAATAAGCAATAGCATTGAAGAATATGAAGCAAGGGCATAAAACAAAGGGGGAAGAGTCTACCAGTGGTTTCCCAGAATCCAACAAAACCCTAGGCACATTAGGATCCCAGGAAACTTTGTTATCAGCACCCACAATAACACCAGGCAAATGTCTGAAGTTTGCTCCCTAAAACAATTCAAAAGAAAATAAGGCAAACAGATGAAATTGCAAGAAAAATCCAACTTGATCAAATTAAATGTGTCTCATTTAATTGAAACATTTGCACGTATAGGAGAAGGAAACCTTATGCTTAGGGATTCGGCAACTACGTTGATAATCATCTGAATTCAATTCAAGCGGTCGATGATCAAAAAGTAGCTTCTTTGATGACTTTAATGGCGACATAGTCCCCAATAGCTCTACCAAAACAAAACATTTGAGAATTTCAATTGATTTCAAATATACAAATTGCAAAATTATCTTAAATTAAATACACCAACTCACCATCTTTGCTTAATCTAATGACCCGCTGAAATTCTGTCTCAGGATCTTTATCATAAGGCATTTCATCACGGTGCTCATTATTTTCAACCTGAGCATGATAAGATAAATAACAGAAAAAATATTAAGCAGAATTCAAATTTAAATTATAAAATTATAAAACTTGCAACGACAAAAATCTTAAGACTTACAGGCGGAAGATCAGAAATTGCATCCTTTAACAAAAGTTTGTTTTCCAACTCAACTTTCCGCCCTTCATCATAAGCAACTGCACATTTCTGCATTCATTACATAAGATCATTATATGGAACCTTTAGAACATTTATAACATTGGAAAAGAAAAAGGGGGGAAACAGAACAGCAAATAATCATCATACCTCAAACTCTAAAGGATAAATGCCTCTTACTATAACATCATGTGTCGGAAGCGGATATTGAGGTAGCTTCTGCATAAGTAAAGATGATAAATGAGCATAGGAGCCAGCAATCAAAGTCAGCAAAACTACAAGTTGTAACAGTTAAGAAATTACCTCTGTAGGACGAGCTCCCCATAAAAATACGCGCATTCGGAATTGTGGTAGCCCATATGAACCAGCTGCCATCATACCCATTCGACATTGATAGTTCATATTTATCAAACGGGCTAGAGCATATCTTCCTAAGTAACCACTAGCAAATTTGATAATATCCACAACATTTTCCATCAAAACAAATTTTGGCTTCAAATAGTCTACAATTTCCATGAACACTACAAGTTGCTTGTTTTTCTCATCTGCCAAGGGGTCATCTTTGTTCCTAAACCGGTTAAAACCACTAATTCCTTGACAAGGAGGGCCACCACATATCACATCTACATGTCCCTGCATGATATGATAAAAACAATAGATAAATCTGACGAGAATTGATTGAAGATCAAAATAATCAATAATTCAAGCAATCTGAAGCAGAACTTACCGGCAAAGGTAGAATCTTGGAGTTAAAACCAAGAGTTACAAATTCCTTTATACGATCTTTACAATTGCTGTTCAATAAGTCAACATCATATGTAAGTTAACAATTTGACAAAAGATGTATACACACAAATAAGCATGCATGCATATGCAACATTATTTAAGTAAGTTTTGGTTGTTGTATGTGGAGACTAAAGCGAAGATGATCAAAGCAAGATGGAGCTCAAGGCCTTAACGATGCATACAGCCATTTGCCACACCTAAACGGTCATGCAAATATACATCAAGCAAAAAACAACCACTCCCTTGGCATCAAACAGGCATGCAGCAGATTTGGGTTAACCTTATATTGCACACATAAATGTGCACTAAACGCATAAGGCTGTGTGCCTACACAGATTTGACTTTTATTCTATCTCCTTATTTGTGTACTTTAGACCTAGGGTATAAAGGGGTTGTTACTAATTGTATTCTAGTGTGTGGGAGAATAAACTTGAAAGAGAAAGGATTCAAAATATCATAGGTTTGGATCACAAACACATAAGGCAGTGAGACTACTTGTTAGATTGGAATTTCCATTGTACGAATTAAAATTCTGTAACTCTAAACATAATCAATACAGTCATACAAAGTGCAACTCATGGACATAGGCAAGTAGGCCAAACCACATAATATAGAGTCCTTTCACTTTCTATTTTGTTGTTCATCTTCACCGTGTCTTTGAAAACCATAATATAGTAAAGCATAGAGAGAGGTCATACTATTTGTGCCAACATTGGTTACATACCTTAACCCATCAAAGGGCTCCCAAGTATCATCATCAGGTCCATACCCCTTCCAACGAACCTACAAGTAAAAAATAAGTCATACAAAAGGCATATTATGGAGAAACCAAGGATTAAAACTCCAATACTTCTGATTTGTGTTACTACAGATTTGTAAGCATGGCAAGGAGAAAAGTGGAAATGAAAACAAGTCAGTTAAGGAATTTTAGCAAAATTCAATCAAATCCAAACCAAGAACAAACAAAATAAGTTTTCAACCACTTTTATGCATCCAATACAAAATTCAACAACACTTTCAACAAGTTTTTTTATGTACTATTAGAGCATAAAAGAGCAAAATCAAACAGTTAACCAACCAGCCATCCAAGTTATAAAAAAAAATCAATATGTCTACCTAAAGATTCCAACTCTTTAATAGTACCTTAAAGTGCAGTTTGCGTTCCTGCTTTTCCTTTGGATCTCCAAAGCATAGTGCAAGTATGCGTTCCACTTCAAAAACCTCTGGATCATTTTCAGTGTCATCTTCATCATCACCATCACCATCAGAGTCTTCTTCCTCTTCATCCATTGGAAAAGGATCCACATAAGCCTGCTTCTCATTTCTACTGATCAAAGAAAAACAGATGCAGAATTTTTCCCATTCCTTCAACAAAGAGAGAAAATCTTCTGCCATTTCATTTCTCACCTGAAACCAAAATGATTTAGCTTCTCAACAGAAGAAACAAATTCTGAAGAAAATAAATGCAATGAAATGTGTATGAAGACTAACCTCAGTCTCTGGATGATTTAATTTTAGACTTTCACAAGCATATTTGTTCAAGTCAACAGCCCATTTCTGCCATACACAATCAATTTCTAAATTACAATTGACAATAACATATAGAGAACATAAGCAGCAATTTATCTATATTTTTCAAATGATCTTGAGAGAAGAAAATAATGACTCACTGTCACAAGATTTAGACCAGACAAATTTGCACCAATGCATAACCCAGTGGACATAGCTCCACACCCAGAGTATAGATCAAGTAATGTCGCCTCAGGTTTATGAGGCTGCCCAGCTTGACAAACTTCCATAGAATCACAATTTTCTTCACTTGTTACATTTATAACAACCTCACTGGAGATAGTAGATGATGCCTCACTGCTAGCCCTACTTTCTGCAAGTTCACAAAAAAAAAATGATATATGAATTAAAGCAACCATTCCCAGCTGACAAGAAAAACACCAATATATTTGGCATTTTTGCAAACAATTAAAATTTATAATTAAATCAATCACCTGGTGGTGCCTTAATAAATGTGGAGTAAGGCAATAAATAAAGAGAATCATAATAATAGTCACACGCTGGAATTGTTTTCTGCTTCGCTTCCAAATCAACCTAAAATGTAAATGGTTAGTACAAATGAGAATAGATAAAAAAAAATAAAAACCAAGACAAGAAACCAGGACAGAAGGACATTTAAGACATACATTCAAAGGAACCTTAACAATCTGCAATTTCTTTAACAAACAATCAAGAGGATTGTCGTCCTTTATCTCTGAAAAGAATACTCTCTTTGGACATATCATAGAGCCAAGATTCTTTATTACTGTATCTTTGGCTCTGTAAAACCACTGAGCAGTAAAGTATGGTTCCCCATCAACTGACTCAAACATCTCAACAATCTTACAAATGTAATCATCTTCACCCTCTTCAGCCTAAACACAGGAGACAAAATGAAAAGTCAAAATGTAAAATAGAATTCAAATAAAATTCTTTCACAAAGTATCATGGATAAGTATGCTAAAAAAATAAAATAATATGAATGCACAGCTTTTAAAATATTTAGGGCATCTCTAATGATGTATAATGAAAGTGTAAATTCATTAAAAGTGGTGCATTACACTCATATTATCTTTTGTGTGAGTATAATGAGTATTATGCACATAATAAAAAAAATTCACATAATGTATGATTGCATTTGCCACTTGTCCAAAGTGTTTTCCAACCCAAAAAATAAATTTAATAATAATAAAATATATAATATTTTATATAAAAAATCAAAATTGGTCCATGTTGTTACAATTCTAGAATGTAAACTATTGTAGAGAGAAATGTAATGAAGATAATAGATGGTGTGGCAATTATAAGTCCTATTTATTACACTATTAGAGTGTAAACCATTAGAGATGCCCTTATCAGTTTAAGGCAAGAAGACTAATAATTCTACATTGCATACACATTAAATGAGGAATACTCACTTTGACATGTCCATCATCATACAGATTGAAAACAACATGCCCATCAACTAATGCTTGCTTGTAGTGGCATCTAGCTTGCAAAATCTCTTCATCATCATCCTTACTATTTGGAACAAATAGGTAACCATATTAGAGTCATGTACAAGTTCAACAAAATGAAATTATATAGTATTAAGATCCAACAAGTAATACTTACACTTTCAAGCTTCTTGATCCACTAATTTGTTTCTGCAAAATAAATGACATAAAAATTGTTTTAGAAAAGCTTTAATTTGTAATACAATGTGAAATAAGGCTACCATTTAAATAATTGTTGTTAAATATAGAATCAATGGGTAATTACACTTTACTACTTATATCATACACCAAAAACTCTAAAATCACCTACTATTTCACTTATCAACATTTAACTAAAAATTGAGTATTCCATTAAAGTTAATGGTAAATAACTAACATAGTTAACTAATCAAATGAAATGAATTTCCAAATGTTTGACATTGAAAACAAAAAATAATCAAAAATATTTATAATAAAAAATCAGAACATTGATTTCCAATATCCCATTTTTATATTTTAACTTGATTTTGTACATTAATCAAGAATCTTAATAGTGACATTAATTTTGAAAGAAAAAAAAAACTGAACTTTAATAACCAAATGGTCATGTTTTATTCAAACATTATTTTATCATGAAAAATAATGTAAAAAACAATAACTTCTAACCATAATCCCTAATTTTAGTAATTTGTTACTATATTTCGTACATTTTTCAAAATGAACATAACTTCAACTTCAAAATTTCATATGCAAAACACATAATGAGAGATCATGGAAATTTTTACTAAGTTCATCAAATTACACAATTATAAATAATACAATATATTTAAATAAAAAAGTAAACTATGAGATAATGAAGTATTCTTGAGCTATAATCATCCCCCAAAATCAAATACGCAATTCCACAATTCAACTATTTAGGTTTCTTGCTCGCATACCTTATTCTGGTAGCGATGGGGCCAGCGACTCCGCGCCTCCTCCGCCGGAACAGGCTCTCCAATGAACTTGCTCTCAAGGTCATCGTCGGGGCTAGAAGAAGCAGCAACGACCTCTTCGGCGAGCCTGGGCTTTTTCGAAGAAGCTGGAGCATCGGCAGACGCTTTTCTGGGCATGGTGTGCAGATCTGGCGGCTGGCCACGAACACGGTCCTGTTGGCGCCGAAGAGAAGAGAAGAGAAGAGTACAATGAGAGAGGAGCAGAGTTTAGCGGCAGAGAGGGTTTGGATTTTGGGGATGGGTTAAATAGATGGCGGAAAATAAAAATTGGAGACTCGGCGGGAAAATTGGAATAATTGGGGTATTTGAACTTGGACCTTGTTTGGGAGCACCAATCTATCATTATCACGCACGCGGGAGGCCAAGCGGGAACTCAAATTTTGACGAATAACTTCAATCCAATGTATTGTGTTGTGTTGTGTTGTGGACTCGGCCACTCAGCTGCCTTTACTATTTTTGGATATACAGCTTGCAATAGCAAATTTTGGGTTGGGTCGGGTAGTTGAACTCTAGACGATTCTTATATGGTTTTCGAGTTGGTTGGGTCATGTTGAGTTTCTACATAGGAAATGCACAACTTGTACGACCTAATACACACTTTCTATATTGCAAATTTGACTCGACCCAAAACTTAATACGAAATTTTATTCTACTCGAACC
>JAYMSZ010003414.1:0-10583 GCA_036897665.1 Pelargonium citronellum | reverse complement strand
CAAATTGGTTCATTTTAAAGTTTAGGGACTAATTTGGTCCATTCTTGATAGTACAGGGACTATCTTGATTTTTAATCCTACATAGAAATCAGTTGTTTGGCACCGGTTCATCAACAGATGGGCATTCTTTTTTTCCATCTTTTGAATTACTAGTACAATCATAGTCCAGATTTCATTTTGAATAAACTATATATAGTAGCTATTTAATTATTGGTGATCTCTATTAGTGCCAATATTTAATTGGAAAATAATGAAAGAAGACAATGATGAGATTGAATTAGTGAAAGTGAGAGTCATAATGTATAATTAACCCCACTCCCACTCCCATCATCTATAATCTATTCTCCAATGGCCCCATTCATTTGGTTTTCGTAAATTATCATGATAAGACTGAAACAAATGCAACAACTTGCACTTTTTACGTTTTAATATATGAATCCAATATTTGAAATTTGATCAAACTTGTGTACAGATTGCAATCTCTAGTTTGTGGTTCAAATGGTTGATATTTGATTTGTTGAATTATGGGTGTTTTTTGCTTTTGTGTTTCTTATAATTAATGCTTCATCACCATTGTTTCATGCTATTAGTGATTGTTAGGTACTTAGCACCTACCTAATTGTAGTAACATAGTTTTATGAATTCCCATGCTGAAGTACAATGAAAGGGGTGTTTGGTTTTAGCTGTTGTGACTTACGTAGGTTCGTGTTGTATAAGTTAAGTGTTTAATCTATCATCTAATAGGTGAGACTTGATACGTCAAATTAGAGGATCAGATCGGACTCGTTTGAGTTCAAGATTTTTAAGCTAATATGAATCCGACTTGAAAGGACTTCTGTTTCATTCCGATTTCAAGCCTTGGGTCTAGGGTCGGGTCATAGTTCGTGCAAAGAGTATGTGAGGCTAATCTTGTTAAATGACCCAGAGGTTGAGTGTACATTTTAGGAATGATAAGACGTGAACAAAGACACCTATGGATATTCAATATGGACCATCATGTAGATATAAATGATTCAGATCCGTCAGAAGTAGATTTATAAATTTTAGCGTAGTTCCAACAACAATATATTTCGGGGTTGGGAAACAATGGTTTTCTCAACCAACAAACTTCCAGTTTCATGGTTCATGGTTCTATTTTATTTTATTTTTTTGAATTTTTAACCCCTACACTATACATCCTTGAAACCATCTCTTCCTTGATCCTCATTTCAGAATCCTTTTCTATATATGAGACGAACATTTTAGACATGAAAATCTCAAGGTTCTAAATTTACAATTTAAGAAGGATTTTTGTTGAGGAATGTGTGTTGTGTCCCACATCAAAATAATATATCATACTTATTCGGTTGGGTTGAAAACACAACTCAGTCACTCAGTAGCTTCAAACATATGCAGTAACGTATGTATATCTCTAACCTAGAGCTTCTCTGAGGCTTCTAACGAAAACATGAAACCTGTATTAACAATTTCTTCACCCAAAAAACTGCTCCTAAAGCTTAATTTCCATTGTGAAATCATTCCTTTCAATTCAAGGGTTCAACCCCATGTTCCTCTCCTCAAACACTTCTTCCAAACACTTGCTGAATAAAGAAGTCGTCGTTTTCATTTTTCACAAGTAAATCAAATCTTTGAACACTGTTGACTGCTCTTTGTACGTATTGCCTAATCAGTAATGCAATTTTAACCACCATCAACAATAGGTGGCATAATGCAAGTATAATGGTTTTATTGTTCCTAATTTAACCATATTTACGTTGGATCCTTGTCCAAAATCAAGTAAAGAGCATGTAATAAGTTGTACATCTATAAACAATCCAAAAGGATGGAGGTAGATTGAGGCATACCTCTCTAAAGTTTGTGTCGTAACGTCAGTATGTCAGCTGCAGCAAAAATTCAATTTCAACTTCAGCACCAACCATGGAGCAACCTGTTAGAGGAAATTTCTCCGATAACTAACCTGAATAACTCCATTGCAAAAGGCTCGTGCCCAAAAAGAGTACAATATACAACATAAGGAAGAAATGATTATTGAATGCACAAGACAGTAAGCATCATAACTCATAGCGGAAAAGTGAAAAGTAACATCAAAAAGCAAACCAAAGCCAGTGGAATGCATCCGTTTTCACATGAGTATACAAACCAGCAAACCTTGGTCCGGGATGGCTCCTCAGCACATAAATACCTTCATACAAAAAGAGTTGCTTTAGCTTTGTTGGAAAGATCCACCCAGGCTAGTTGGAAAATATAGGCCTGAAATCACTTGCCTCTCTCAAAAGTTGTGGCTTCCTCAAAGATAACATACTCTTGAATAAATACACTAAAAAGTGATCACTTTCAAAGAAAAAAGTCCACAATCTTTTCTTTCAACAAGAGAGCAGGACTTGGAAGCAAGTCAATATAAATCGAGCAAAATTACCAAATTCAGCCTGATGTGAGCTTGTAATAGCATTAATCTACTGATATTTAGATAAAATTAACAAAACTTACTATCATAAAACCAGAAGAAAAACAATGCGCATTCATTCCAACTCAAAGATGAAGCCATGATGTCAAGGAAGATACCCAAGCAACCACCATGATGGAGCTAGGAACAAATCTTCCCTCACTCATCATTTCGAAATGAAGAACTCCAACTTCGGTCACTCTAACAAAGAATACCAAAGAAATTGAAGACTGCAAGGGCCTCATTACTTCCCCAAGACAATGTGAGCACACATTCTGTTGAGATTTGTAGAGATCCAGGAAAAATACTTGGAAAAAGAAGGCCAAAAAAGTAAACAAGGAGCCACTTGCAGAGGTAAGAATAAGAGGATAAAAGCTTCAAACCAGGCATCATTAAACATATTTATTTACATCCCTAAGACAAGATGATTCAAGCTGACAATAGAAATCTAGCGCTACCCAAGATGTGTAAATATCATGCATGCCTACAACCAGCCATAGTAATTAAGTATATGACATTAATTTTGCATCTCATTCAAGAGACAGATTTTGATACAAAACCTTCCCCTAAATGACACAATCAACTATATACCTTTACATAACTGAAATGCAAGGAGAGGGATCATGGATCCAACAATTCAAGCGGCCAATAGAACCCTAGTAGTCCCACCCATGATGTGCAAATACATTGCAAGACAGATAGTAACAATTACAGAAGACTTTGCACCGACATATCTTATAATTTGCAGTCCCCTGTCAACAACCTCCTCATTAACCACACTAAGGCTTCTCTTGAACCCTTCCGATAGCTTCCACAGCAAGAACTCCACAACAGATCTTACCGTTTCAAATGTCACCCTCCCAGTCACATCAAGCACAAACCGTCTATTGCTTGGCACAGCCAGTGTGGATGTAACTGTGCTAGCCCACCCACTACTCTGATTCCGGTCCTCTCTGCTTCCCTTCATATGGCTTGGAGCAGTTTCGCACTCATGAATTTCATTTCCCATTGTACCACGCTCCTCACATTGTTCAGAGATCGAGCAAGAAGAATTCAAGGTCGAGCTTGGATTCGAGTTTGTATTCGGACTGGTCAGAACTTGGTGAGAAGTTTTCACAAGCGTCTCCATGGCACCATTACACAAAGCCACCAGGACGTTGGTCACTTCATTTTGGTGCTTAGGGTTGGTCAGGCCAGCAAACAGCTCATCACAAGCGTTGATGTGCATAGTCTTGTCTAGATAAACCGCAACAGCTGTGCTCACAAAAGTTTGTATGCAGTCAGCAATGGCCCCTTTACACTTATCACTGCAAATTGTGTTCACCCATCTAGGCACATCCGATGCATTCGAATCAATTCGCAACATATTTGGCTGATTACTCACTCCGAGACCATCCTCGGATCCAACACTCGAGTAAAACCCCATAACCAAGTTCCTCGCAAAGCTACCAACCACAACAGAAACAAAGCCACTCCCAGCTGGAGAGAAAAGCTTCTCCATAACCCTATCAGAAAAATCTGATTGCAATTGGCTCTTGCTCTCGGACTTGTAGCCCCGCAAAATTCCCACAGTCAAAGCCTGGGTGAGCTTGACCAAAGAATCGGAGAAGTCCTCGGATCTGGCGATCTTGGAAATCTGCTTCAAGCTATTGGGAATCTCATCGGAATCAGAGCTCAAAAAGATCTTCAAGTCTCGAGACACAACCCCAATGGTCTCAGCAGAGTCAGAAAGCAATTCAGCCATGGAAACGAAAGCTCCCAAAAGCCTCAGTAACCTCCTCCTCTTCCTGGCGACGGAGGGCAAATGGTAGACCTTGTAAGCAGCGTATCCGGAGGCGCCACAGAGAGCGAGCAGAAACAGCCATCTCTTCCTCCTCTGAGCGAAACTGAACCCCTTGTTCACCAAACCACGATCCATCATAGAAAGAACAGAACAATCCCTAGAAAGAGCCAATCGTGGGAACGAGAAATGAAAAGAATTGGGAGAAAGGCTTAAACTAGGGTTTGGTTGGTTCTGGTGTCAGACGTAGCAGCTAAGAAAATTAATGGCGAATTGAATGCGAATTGAAAGCACATAAAGATGGAGGGAGAGAGGACAGACCTGCAAATCAGGTGAGCAGTGAGGCGTCGATCAGAGAGGAAGAGGGAGGGGCCGAGCCGTCAGGCCATGGAAATTGCAAAGCTTTAATTTTTAACGACCACAATAACGACGACGACCAAATTGCATAACAGAAGTGGTTTCGTATCTGATTGGTTCCACTTCCACAGCCTTGGGATTTTTTTATATTTATTTTCTTATATTTAATGTAAATATTGGATAGTTACGTATCGTATGTGATGTTAGCTCAAAATTAAATAAATAGGGAGTAATTATTAAAATAAAAAAAGAAGTTAGGTGTTGTTTGAAAACATCCGCCATTTCATATTTTGCTTTGCAGGCCAAAATTTATGAGGAATCAGGACTATTCAGGCAAATATTAGCTCTCAATAAAATAAACTTTTTGGCTATAAGTTACAAAGAACAGACAAATTAACTAAATAATGTCAATCACCATCTTTTTTGCAAACTGTGGTTGAAAGTACACATTTTTCAGTCATATGATGTTAAGCTAAAAAGAAAATTAAATGTGCAAATAATGATTATATAATTTTAAGGAGTTTTTTTTAGTTATTTTTAAGAAAATGAACATGCATATTTTTATCATGGTTGTTTAAGTGCTTTAATTTTTTTTTAAGGTCTCGAGTTCGAATCTTATTTAGTAACTTTTCTACTAAATGTGCGGCTGTTGTGCCAATTTTACCAATCAGTTCGGATTTATACTTGTTAATCTTAAAAAAACTTTAAATTTATTTGAATTTCGTGTTTCATTTTTTAGGCCTAAAATGTCTAAAATTGTGCGGGAACACTATTCAATTTGGCCCAAACAT
The DNA here is from genome assembly GCA_036897665.1 of Pelargonium citronellum. Taxonomy (NCBI): domain Eukaryota; kingdom Viridiplantae; phylum Streptophyta; class Magnoliopsida; order Geraniales; family Geraniaceae; genus Pelargonium; species Pelargonium citronellum. The sequence goes on along the minus strand of JAYMSZ010003414.1, from coordinate 5,212 downwards.
TTAGAAGACAAATCCGAACTAACAAAATAATAGATCCGTTCAGAATTCATGTGTCCGCGGACTCAATTCCAAATGGCTGGCTCTATCAAGCACCACAAAGGTCAAGAGCCAGGGGATAATTCCATTCCCTCACACACAGACTGGAGAGCTTCTATCCTCCGCATCATCAGCTTTATCCACTTTTAGGAAACAAAAATAAAGATGTGGTTCACCGGAATTTGAAATTTAAAATCTAACATTTGGCTTAACGGAGGGGACCATTTCATTTAATGGCAGCATCTACCAAAACTCATTACTCTTTATATATACACATTAATTATAATGTACATTTTCTGACTCATCTGCTGGCAAAACCTAACAAAATAACATAATATTTATGACCGTATTTAAAAAAAATCTAAAAGAATCACTCTCACAACAACGGCCAGATTGAGGAGCAAGTTTGTAACCTGCACTAGACCATGGTTGATATGGTACCTTCTTATCTGACCACCCAGTTATCTTCACATTCTTCACAGTTCACACACTCAAAAGAGTGTACATATATAACATGTTTGTCATGATTTCTTCACTGACGCCCCGAAACCCTTTGAAACTGCACCCAATTTCTTGGGAAAACTATAATCATCGTCGTCCTCGAGATCACTAAAAGAAACATCCTCTTCGTTTCCCATAGTGATGCCGGTTTTGTACCCTTGTAATATGATATCTTCTTCCTCTAGCCAATCATTGTCTTCATCTTCAAAATCCGGGATGGGTATTTTAGAAGGACCAACCAGTGAATATGTATCATTTGTCTTGCTGACTCTCTCTCCTTCAGTAACAGACTTGTCAATGATAGGCATTTCAGTACTCACAATTGGATGCTTTTCAATCTCATGATCTGTGGTTCCGTGTGAAGAAGCAGTTGGTTCTGAAGAAAACGACCACGATGGCATGTTCTCAGAGTTACAAATATCGTCAACCTCTAGTGAATTAGAATCATCTCTAAAATGGGAAATGCTTCTAGCAGAATAATCCGGGTCTGGCTTTGTCTGTTTATGTAGTTCTTGCATCCATTTTGCTCTCGCCGCCATCACCTGCAAGAAATGGGTAGCTCAGTAGCTATGATCTATTGTGAAGGTGATTGCTTACAGCAAAGATGCAGACACACATGCATATTGGTAGACACAAGAATCACACTTGCCATGAAGAGACTGCAACGTGATAATGACTGCTTGTTTTAACAAGTGAACGGCCTATATGCATGCAACTTAAAAAGAAAACTAAGGAAACTCACATAACCCTATGTTTTCATGTGATTGCAGACCAGAATTTCAGATTGTTGTATAAAACCAACCTACAAGAATTGCAAGGGAAAATTGTGCACCTTCCCTAATGCTATGAATAATAAAAAGATATCAGTTAAGAAAAACAGCTATAGGGTCTATTTAGTTGTGGAAAATTTTCCATTTTTCCAAAAAAAATTAAAAAAAAAATAGAAAATGGCTGGAAAACCAAATTTTGTATTGTTTCATACTGACATAGGTATGAAAACAAGGCATGTTTAGTTGTAGAGTATTTCTCTAGTTTGCTAGAAGACTCTATTCAGAAAATCATAAAACTTTTTTAGTTGCACAGTTTTTCATTTGAAAAATTGAATAACAAAATTGTATACTTTTCCAAAATAACTTGAAAATAGAAACTGCTTTTTTTAGTTTTCTGAATTAGAAAACTCATTTTTCCGTTATTCATTTTTACTTTTTAAATCTAATGGAATATTTATTATATATAAATGTTTCTATTTTTATAAATTAAATTTCAAATATTTTTTCGATGTCTAAATTCAAACCTCAAATAAACAAAAAAAATGTTTCATCTAAACAAGTTTTCCCTAGAAAATTAAAGCTAGAAAATGAAAATCGTTTTCTACAACTAAATTTCTCAATGCATTATGCTGTAAAATATGAAAAATACTTTCGAGTGTAGAAATTATAAGGTTCGAAACCAAATATTCTCTCCCATAAGTGTACAGATGAAGTACACAGGGCCACCTCCATAGTTATTATTGCTATTTTACTTAAAAAAAAACTAAAAGTTTATTTTTTTTGTGCTTTGTAATTGAATAAAAATAAAGATGCACGTACTAACGTATAAAAAGTAAAAAATACAAATTGTACAAATGAACAAATTTTCTAGTTTTTCCAATTTTGTCATTGAGAACAGAAAATTGTAAAAAATGAAATTGCATTGGGTGACTAAGCCGGCCCTTATTTTCTTGAACATTGTCATAGATAAATGCTTATTCATCTGCTGATCATGAACTCTTAACATCTGAAACTTAAAGAGTGATTGGCAAACTACAAAACGAGGCCATCTGCTTGAAAGGTATGATGCTATCGTTTCTAAAGTTTTACTGTCCGCTTAGCTTAAAAAAATGACATTTTAACAATCTTGCAATTAAAATCAGGAACTCATACTGTAATGTTTCTTTCCTAGAATAAATTTACTGGTTTTGAAAACTAATTCAATATCAAAATAAATTGTGTGTGACAATATCTCTATATATTAATCGGATCATCCAATATCATTACAATGCTGTTGCAGACCATGCTCTACCTCATCAATACCTGGAAATGATTGCAACCAATAGAAAATAGGAGAAAGAAATGAGAACTTACCTGAGATGTAGACAAAATCTCTGCATCATACTTGTTGAGTCTTGAATGCAGAAGAACAAAATAGACTTTCCAGAAGTAACCCAAGCTCATATGGTAAGGACAAAGTTCATTTCTGAGAGCAGCAAGTCTGGGAGAAAACTGTTCAATAGCGAAAGCATGCTCTCGTTGAGCGACAGACATGTCAAAATCTAAACCAAGGAAAAGAGAGGTATGAATATGTAGCATGACATTGAAGCAGGCACTCCCAAGATACCAGTGTAGTTCTATACTTCAATTAAATACTGTTGTAAAGTATACAGAGTATACAAAGCAAAATATGTCTGACCAATGTAAATCATTGCCTCAACAAAAGATATGTTATGGATCTTTAGTCATTTAAATAACACATTCCAAGAAAATCGACACAACATTAATAGTGATACTCTTGCAGATCCGGAGCTCACTTCACTCAAGGTCCCAGTTTCATTGTATACAATGACACTATGAAAAACTATGCCTTGCACTTGTAGCAAATAAATGGTGCTAAATGGAAAGATAATCTCAAGGGGCCAAGTTATAGCTACTATATAAATTACAACAAAATATCAGGGACGAGTCAAGTAATTCTCAGAACAAAACAACTTAGTCAATCGGGCACATGTTTTAGAGGCTAAACAGCTGCTTCAATCACAAAAGTGATAGATATCTTGAGGAAATTTAGATCAACAGAAGTATAATCAGTTAAAAGGTATATTAAAGAAGTATGGAACTGACAGTAAGAGGTTATATTGGGATACTCTATTGTTAGAGTAACATTTACACCAAACGACAATCACTCAAAGTATGAGGTGGCTAAAAATGAACGTTTATGGTGGAAAAACTGAGTAGATGGTGACATATTGCTTAAGGGAATTTATTACCCCCTCCATCCCAAAATGAGTGTACACTTCTCACTTTTTTGTAAAAATTAAGGATATTATATTGTTACAGAAACATTTACAGCAAATGCCAATCACACCAAAGTAGCTGGTGACAAGAAATGAAACTCTGGTAGAAAAACTGACTGAGTAGATGGTGACATGCTGCTGAAGGGAATTAATCACTCCCTCCATTTCTAAAACACTTCCTCACTTAATAAAAATTAAGAATAAGTTAGGGTTGCATTTTCCCCCTAGTACAGTTATACTCCCGCGTGCTCTTGTTGTAACAAACTCATAGGGTTATAACTAATTAACTTATTTTAGGAATAATGTTTCTAATAAATGCATAATCAACTAGCCAAAAAAGAAAGTGTACACTCATTTTGAGACAAATTTTAGAGAAAGTGGGCGCTCATTTTGGGTTTTGGGAAAAGAGTACAATGTTACTTAAAGATGACGAAGAGTAAAACTAAATCGCTGTGCAGTCCAAGTTATCAAATTGATAACATACTTAAACGGAGCTGATCTATAATGACTTGCCTTAATTTGCAATATCACAACTGAGCCAACAAAATGGGAGGAAAAAAAATAGTTGCTTGTTACGATGTCCAACTAAAATGTCAAAACTAGTTGGCCATGAGTGCAGAGACCCATATTAATTGTTAACAAGCAGGATAATTAACCAATGTGATACTACTCCAATGTAATCACTAATCAAGGAGCCCCACAGACTGAGGCAATATATGATAAGTGAGAAATGCCGAGGCCATAGAGTGATTTAGACCTAGAAGACCACAGAGACATCAAAACTATCCATTGCTCAAAATTAATGACATTATAAATAATTATGTACTCCAACCTTCCACATTTAGCTCTCTGGAAGTTCAAAATCATCATGATACATATTTCTTACTTAAGATTCAATAATTGCACAATACAACTCCAGTGTAACTCCAGGATGTGTATCATGTTCAAAAATTAAACAGATACAAGTACTAAACTAAGTTTAATGGTTACTTAATTCTAATGGTACAGTGTACAAAAGAACTAGAAATAAAATCAGCATATTAAACTTTTCAACTGAATGCCTTTATGTTCTATCACTGTGAAGACGTTGAATTCAAATAAAAGCACGGAAATTAAGAGCAAACATACCATCGGTGTCTTCTTCCTCGTCTATAGGAAAATCTAACCAAGTCTCTGGATGCATTGCTATGTTCCTGGCAAAAGTCAGCACCTCATGCGTAATCCCAACCACAACCTCACCATTCTCATATTCACCATCAACAGAATACTCCTCCAATTCCTCAATTTTGTCCTCTTCCTCCTCCGCATCAACTGTAATCAAATCCGATGCCATTCTCGAAACCTCCGATAAACCACTCCTGAACCTTTCACCGATCTCACCGAACTCTCTGCGGTCCCCTACAGGTGATTCGGATTCTTTTCTGCCGGCGGAATCAAAATGATCCGACCGATCGGGCGGCGGCGCGAGGAAGGAGGCGACGCCCCAGAACTGACGAGTTAGGGTTTGGCTGAGCTCGGAGAGGTCTTCTTTAACTCCCCGAGACTGGGCCTCTTCGGATGGAGTGTCGCTGTCATAATGGTGGTGGTGGTGGGGATCCAGTGAAGGTGAAGAGAGGAGGAAGAAGA
>JAYMSZ010003413.1:0-10585 GCA_036897665.1 Pelargonium citronellum | reverse complement strand
GAACTTGGAATGAAAATAAAAGAAAATAATCTACCCTCTGACACAGAAAGAGGAAGCCGAGCAAGCTCGTGTGCCACCTTATTTTCAAAACGTTCAATATACGAAAAACCGACATTGCCAAATTTATCGACTATAGTCAAACAATTCAACAAAATCATATTACCTCCCCCGTTTCGGAATAATGTTATTATAAAACTATTATATATATACTAGATCAATACAATGTAAATATAAACTCACATTTAAATCAAGTTTCAAAAGTGATAACAATGCGTAAGAAATAACGTTTTTTAACAAACAATGTTATTAATTCAAAACGTTATTTATTTTTTAATTTTCTAATAATGTTTTATAATTATATTAAAAGTATTCGGGAAAAAATAACAATGCACTTCTTCATTTTGATATAAAAAAAAAATCAAACCAAACATTAGTACAACTATTCTATCTGAAATAAAAATTTATTCCAAATTTTTACCAAACGCTCTGAATGAAATGAGCATTCATGCTGGAATAGCATTCAGGGTGGAATACTCATTTCATTTCCTTCCATCACAGTGTACTAAACGTAGCCTTAGTACTCTGGGTCTGATATATTCAAATATTTTGGTTTTAAGTAGGTTGTTTGATAGAGTACGCTTTTGTAATGTTCCTAGACATGGTAACAGGGTAGCCCACTTGTTAGCTTGGGCGTCTCGTGGGGTTAGAGGTTTGGTAGAAGAGGATGGCATTTGCTACTCTTCCCATATTTTGGAGGGTGTATTGTTTGACTCATTAGTTTAATGAAAGTTGATAGTTCATGGTAAAAAATAACAACTTTTCCTTTCTTTTCTGTAAAAGAAGTTGTCATAATTTGTAAGAAAACTAAAAAAGAGCGTTCACGTAACTGATATCTAGTTTTGCCTATTTTTCATACCGAAAAATGATTATATCCATCATCTTTTTTATTTGATCAATTGTGCTACACAATGGGGATAGTTCTCCCTTACAATGCAGACCTCATATCATCGGCAAAAAGACTTGAACTCGAGACCTCAAAGAGAATTCAAAGCGTTTTAACCGCTTAAATATATGAAAATTGATTATTAATCACTTGTAAGAAAATTGATGTAAAATACATACAAAAATGCGCATGCTTCAATCATCTTCCTATTTTAATTTTTCTACCAAGAAGTCTTGTATTTCAAAGGTGTACATGACCAAATAAAAAGATATTTGGAAGTTTTGCAGTCTATAACTCCAATTCTGATGAGATTTCATTTTCTTGAATGATTTAGTAATTCTATTCACAAGCTGTTGCAAATGTTACATTCCATGAAACCTGTGCAAGTGTAGTTGTAAGGAAACATGACAACAACTCAGTAGTGCATTTGGATCAACAATACATTAGCCCCTACTCCATTCAACATAACAATTCCCTATATATAGTTACAGTTACAGGATACCAAAAAAAAAAAAAAAAACAAAAAACAAATACAGAACACACCTTACAACTTATAATCAATTAAACACTAAACAAAAGAGATACAAGGGTACATAAGAATAAGTTAATTTTCTATAACAAGGAAGGTGGGAGGCTGGGCTGAGTGTGTGTTTGTCCACAAAGACCAGTAATGCATATGGTACAACAACATTAAATACGAGGAGTGGAACCACTTCTCTCCATCTGATATTGAATCACTTTCAACATTTTCCAAATCCTTCCTTCAGCCACTTCCACAACGACTCGAGGTTTGAAGAAACAAATGGTTTGCTGTATTAATCAGTATACTTCATAATAATCTTCATCGTAATCGTAAGGTTCATCCACTTCATCATTATACAAGTCATTGTCAAAAGCTTCGCCAGGGTCCCCGTCATTCTCATCTGCAGTTTCCTTGTCTAGATCCTTCGACACAAGCTCCTTGTCGACATGTGGTACCTTATCGTCATCATCAGAATTTGATTCAATTCGCTTTTTCTTTGTGGTCTCTGAAGGCACCTGATAGAAAAAAACGACACCAACAAACACAACCAAATATAATCATTGCAAACATTACGCAACCTATATAATCTTGAGTGCTTCCTAGACGGCTGATGTACCCAAATTCAAGCTGCTCCCGACATATTTAAGTTTGTCATCAACATATATCAAAGACAAATATTCAGTTATCCTATCCCTTAATCAATGAATACACTGGTCATGGATGATAAAACAACCTCTAAACATTTTGATTTCAGTATTATAACTGTAATAAATTAATGGAGGTCACATACAACAAGGCATAATATTTCAAACAAGAAAGTAGAGAACATAAAAAATAAGAAGGCTAAAAGATTGGGAACATACAGGTTCATTGAAGAGATTGTCCAATTTATCAAAATTGATTCTTGAGCTCATCCTCTGCCAAAAAAGAAAAAGATACCAATCTATCAAACTAATTTTACATAAAACATACAACCTGAGACCACCAAGCACCTTAAACCGCTTACCCCAATGGTTGTTGGTTACTTGGTTGTTTATATTAGATTTTAAAATTTCAAACATAAAGCAAACCATAAATAAATAATTATATAAACACATTAATCAAAGCAGACACCCCTATGGGATCTGCTGCTCATACAACAACAAAGCCATTTCCATGTTAACTTAGGTCTACGCCTACCCCTAAGTTAACATGGAAAGTAGTGAGCCAAGACATGATAGCTCTTGGCTTTAACAAAGGAGATGGCATCAAATAGGATAGAGTGGAGAAACAGAATACGAGAAGAAGATCCCAAAGAGTTTGCTGATAGATTCATGTAGCCGACTCCGACATTGTTCAGGAAATGGCTTTGTGGTGTCCTTGTATAACTATTTAATTATGGTTTGCTTTATCTTTGACATAAAAATAGGAATTACTATATAAGAAAAGGAAGAGTGAGATTATGAATTAAGGAATATAAATATATAATTATCACAATTAGAAACATAAATTTTTAGAGAGAGATGAGATAAGATAGCTAATCTGCACAATAAGGAATACTAAAAGTGAAGCTTTTGATAAATATGGTGCTGAAGGATAATGCATATACAAACATTAAAGATTTCAAGTTTATCGTCGTTACTAAAACTGAAAACTTGTATTTTGTCCAGTGTACCTTTCTAGCTAGCATTTGGCGGGTAGCTTCAGCTGCAGTTTGAGCAGGACCAATACTTTTTGCTTCTGCAGCTCGTTTCTGTTGCCTCTCCTGACAGGGAGATCCACAAGAAATGAATACGGACATACTTAAGATTTAAGTTGTTAAGCAACATAACTATCACATAAATGGTTGAAAATATAATCAAATGATACAGAGATGACAAACTCACCCTTAAATTAGATTACTTATTAACAAGAAAGGAATATAGACACATTTCATTAAATAGACAGAATCACATTCATAGGAGGCCATTAATAAGCAAAATAAATAAATAAACTGCTAAATAAATGTATGATATGTTTATATGGTGAGGTCCGTTTCACATATGCTATTCCAAGCAAGACGTCAATTCATATCTTAATAGTCTGGAATAAAAACACAATGTGCAACATTGAGCAAATAACAGAATTTAGACTTAAAAGTCACCTAATCATATTGCCAGCGATTTCAGAAAACAAAATAAATGTTGAATGAACTCTCAACAAGGATAGAAAGAAATCAACAAGTAAAATGAAGCACCGTGCAAAAATGCCTGAAGTTATCTTACAGGAGAAAATAGAGTAAAAAGTATTAGTCTACTGATGATATACAATCTTTTATTCATCAAAAATATGGAGCAAATATTAGAAATTAAAAATGCTCACACAGAGAAAGAATTGAATATACCTTTCTAGATTTTGCTACAGCTGCTGCAGCAGCTGAAGCAAGCTCCTGTGCAGCTAGCATGTCCTCTGAACAATTCTGGAAATTGGCCTCAAAAGCTTCCTTAGCAGCTGCTGCAGCTGCTTGCTTTGCTGCTTGCTCCTGTAAAAATTTACAGAAACTATATTTTAATGTCGTATAGCATGTAAACATTGAAAATGTACCATAAGTCCTCAGCATTGAGGCAAAACCAATTATTAGTACAATAGCTCGTCCTTCTAGGATCTAGTCTGACAACACAATACATGAAAGAGCATCATAGTTTAAAATATCTCAAAATGACCACAAATGAATGAATAAATAAGATAGAAGCTCTTCCAATCATGTATATGTTTCTCACCCGAAAATGTTTCATATAACTTGTTATGTTTCTCATGTTTTAAGACTATTTTAGCCATGAAATAGATTCCTTGAGGTAAAGTAATTAAGTAAATGAAATGTTGATTAGCAAATCACCTCAAGATACTCCCGATTCATACTTTCCCAAATTATCTTTTTGAAATGCTTTTCTTCCTCATTGTGAAGGTATCCATCGACCTGCAAATCATGTTCAGAATAATGATCCAAAAGTGTACTTACAGAAATCACATGATTTAGCAATTAGCATAAATATGAGAATGAGAGTAATAGGCCAGTCAGTAGAAAATTGAGCACATCATGTAACAAATACATATATAGAAACTCAAGCAGTTGTGGATATGACATAAACCTATCTTTGTCATCTATTTTCCTTATCTCCTTCACGATATTGACATTCAGACATTGGATCAAAACTTATACCTGTAAAACCATTACCAATTTTTCGGCGGACAGTCATCACTTCTCCATCATATTCACTCTATATTCATGTGTTTAACTTACTCGTCTAATGGTAAGGCAATAAAATTTACAGTCTTTAGTTCCAACTGATCAAGAAACCAGCATACTGAAGCTTTTTTAAGTGTTAAGGGTTCGAGACACTTAAATAGAACTGGAATCAAGTAAAATGAAACAAATAGTTCATAGGGCAGAGTTTAAGATAAGGTTTAAGAATTTTAAAAGGTCAAAGATAAAACTCGAATTTGGAACCAGACAAAGAAAGTGAATGGAAAGGTTGAAAATGTAGTTCTGAGACTCTCAACAGTCAACAGTATCCCAATAACAGTAAGGTTGTTTGTTTCTTCATTTTTATAATTATGAATAAAAAAATCAGATAAATTATTGGAACAGTTAAAAGCAACAAAATTAGAACATTACATAGCATTATAACATCAGACAGAGGATTAACTTTCTTTGAACTTTTTTTCCTTTTCCTTTTATTGTATAAAACATACAAAGTCAAAACAGTTACGCAATACGTGAACTGTGAAGGAAAAAAAAATTGTACAGAATGATCAAGCACCTCAAGATCATCTATATCTGAAAGGGTTTCTGATTCATCGCAAGCTGTATTACCGACATCTTCATGGAGATTATGGTAATCACCTTTATTAACATCCATGTGATCTGGAGCAGCTTCTACAATATTATTCAAGTGAAAAGACAAAGTTATAGATCTGATGTTCAAGGTGAGATAATTTGCAGAATAATATATAAGTTACCAGAACGAACAGGCTCTCGGGAGGAAAATCTTTTGGTTCCACTCTTGAACAGGTTGTCTGACTCTTTCTCAAGCTAGAAAAAGAATAAGCACATCATAATCAATACATAAAATATGACAGGACCATCATAAAGTGCAAATGTTAAGCCCTTAGAGCCATACCCTCGCCCTTAAATTAACTGAGTTTTTTTGTAATTCATATCCAATAAGCATCTGTTTTCCCTAATAATAAATTAAAAGAGTTTCCTTTGTAATTCATATCCAAAACCATAGAGAGTGAATTCATCAATATAGCAAGTAGATAATACTAATGGTACGTATATACATATACTGTTATTTGAGATAAGGTCGGGAGAGATAACTACACTTGAGTGATTAGCATCCTCCTTGGCAGAAGCTTTTGCCATTCTCTCCCTCTCAGCACGCTGGAAAGCTGGAGGATCTGTCCCTCCCTCAAGTCCTCCTGAAAGTTCCATGAACTGGACCAACCAGCTAAACCATAACCACATATTAAAAGTAAAATTACTAATGTGGAATGAAATATGGAAAGTAGCAGGACTCACATCATCATAACAAATCTTACAAAGTCCTAATGCAAAAGGATGTTGGCCTTGGTTGTCATCCTTATGCATACAGAGCAAATCTTCTTTGCCAGATTCCTTCAACCCAATATCTGATTTTTGGGTTGGCATGTATTCCTTATATTCCTTTGCCTCATTGTTCAACTCCTCAATCTAGAAGTACAGAAAGAATGACAGTAAAGAAGATTAAAGAGAAAAAAGTAGGAATTCCTTGAGCAAACTGTGATAGCTTTTCTGAAATCTGATAAATAGGAAACATAAAAATTCTTGTATTTTGAGTGGTATACCAGTCAACAAATTTATATTCTTTGTTTACAATCTACTAAAGAAGTAGTCAAATAGCAAAGGGACAAAAACAAACAATTACAGAAGAAAAAGTTAAAATCAGTCCAAACTAAGCATCGGAGTAAGATGCTTTGACTCCTAAGCAAGAACACCAAATTTCTGCACAAGACCTGTTAAACTGAATCCTATTTTGATAGAAATACTGAATCAATAAAATTTCAAGGGGTATAAAAGTTTCTATTAGATCCAATTTTGAATTAAGCACATTTTATATCACTATTTGGCCAAGTTTCAGCAATCAAATAACTTTAGTCTTCGGAAATTTTGCACTCATTCTAGAGGTATAAAAATACAAAGGAAATCATCATAATAGAAGTTCAAAGAATCAATGCACATATGACGCCATTGTAGTAATAAAACTGTGATCTTAATAATTGTGAATTCACTACGTCATTCTGGGCTACGAAAAGAACGTACCGTTAAACTTGCAGAATCTGTACTCTCAAATTCAACCAATCTCTTTGTCAAGGTTGCATCACAAATATGAACAATTCTTGTCTGTTTCAATTAATAGCAAAAGTAGTGTAACTATCAAAATCAATTAGGCGTTTCAAAGAATGGAAGTTGAAGTAATAATTAATGAAAGCTTGATAATGTTCTTCCCATTTTAATTCAAGTACAAGGCAGAGATAAACTCATGTTTGACTTACAATGTCTGACTTAGAACACTTGAACCCTTCTCCTTTTGCAGCAATGTATAGCGCCGCACCACATATCCCACTAGGCTTTCTTCCTGTCTGAAACACAGAAGTATAAGGATTCAGCTTTATTGACAATAACAGTAAAGGCTGTCCATGAAATTATATAAAGGTGTCATCTTTCATTCTATATGCACAAAGAAGACTGTCACCTGCATCCAATCCCGTTTCATTTTAGTTATAATGCGGATAGCAACTTCAGAAACCTTCGCATTCTTTTTTCCAAGTAAACCTAAAAAACATGAAGTATTTAATATACTTGTTTAATTTCAGAATACGTCATATGATACACATTTGAAAGAAGAACATAACAAAAGACAAGGTTTTCACTCTAGAAAACATAGGCAAGTTTATCCTTTTCAAAATGTGGACAAAAAGCTACACCAAATACTTGAATATCAAAAAGATTTTACATATGCACCATGAGATCTAAGAGCACAGGTTGAAGAAATAACAAATATGCAAGAAGAGGATATTTAGTTAATGGGGCAAGATCGCCTGTGAGATCAAGAACAAGTGTGTTTTCAGGAGTAGCGTTAATACAAAAATAATAGAGACTTCTTACTAACTCTATTTAGGAAGTTTATGTTATCTTAATATAAGTGAAAGGAATATAAAAATAAAACAACAGAATAAGATATTGTTCCTTGCTCCAGTCCAGTATCATAAATTCTTCAATTCAACATTTTTAAATATATGCTGCAGCATGTTGGAAAAGATTCCAGTACAATAGACAATATTCATGAAATTGCTATCAACGGTTAGATAACATACAAATAACTAATCAGAGTCAAATTGGTCCCATTACTTACCAGCAGTAAATTTATACATAAATAGGGAGGGATCAACTGGTCTTTGAACAATGGGATGCTCCTCAAGCCTAAGCACTCTGCAAAGCTGCAGAAATACAGCACCTAGCACATAACTGCAGCAGATATCACATAAAGCAATTGAAACTGACAAGTGAAATGATAGAGGTCTATGAAGGGAAAGATAACAAAAAAAAAATTACAGATAAAAGAAAAGGTTTCTCACACATTTATCTGCAAGTAATATGAAAAATCAATGAGAAGATATGGCCTCTTGTTTTCCCTGAAACAAGGTATTTAGGTAGTGTGTCAGAACTAGATATCATCATTGAAATTGTACGGGACAGAGCAGACGTGATTGAAGACTTAGCATGGACATAATATCTCATCCTACTGAACTTTTGAAGTAGATTTTTACACACAAGCACCTAAACATTTGACCTCCCTCAAGTTTATACTCCAAATAGACTCAAATAGAGGAGGTCCATCTTCTCTCTCTTTACTTTTAATTTTTTAAATGTTCGTGCACTTTCTTCCATGAGAAGGTAATGTGGTAACATACTGAGTATATGATAATTGATAACACAAAGACAACAGCTCAACTATTCGCATACCGACATGCAATGTAAAGACAAGCAGCCTGTACTTGCTCTGTTCTACGCCCCTTAGTAAAATTTCGTTCGAGAGCTATCTGCAAAAGAACTCATATAGTTCACAAAATTGATAAATAAATTGACGGAAAATGAATAAATAACTAATAGTGATAATGCTTAGGTCTATGAGATCGTACTCTATAAAATCTCATAGCTTGCTGAACTATATCTACATTTTGATCCTCGGTTAATCCATGCCACATATAACTCATCTCATCGTGAACTGCAAAATCATAGGGAGTTAACACAAACAACAATGTTTAAAATTTTACAAGTTTAAAGGCAAGTAAAAATGCAAATGCATAAATTTCAAGGTTTTAGAAACATAATACCTTTTTATTTGCTCGTGTATGATGATTATACTAGCAGTTTAATACTTTGACCTAATAAGTATTGTTATTTCCAACTATTTACTCAAACAGTTGAATACATCTGGCATTGGATATTTAGATTGCACAATAATTTAGCAGTATTGAGTATTAGTCTATTATGAGAAATACTACTTGAAAGTCAAACTATGGCAGTTGCAATATGAAGAAACTAATTTTTCATGAGCAAAAGTGACAGTAGCATCAATATCAAGTTTAAAATCCATCTTAAACTGAACATCACTAATTACAAGTCATGACAGGGAGATTAGTTTTTGGATGTATGGAAGTTATAAATCAAAACGAAAACATCATATGATAAATAAGCTCCCTAACTACAAATAACTTTTCTCAACATTTAAGTTTCTTTCAGGAAGAAAGTTACTACAATAATCATTCTCATGAAGAAGATAATTATGGACTTCTTACAACTCAAAATAATGTAAAATAAAGCATACCTCTATTCAGTGTCCTTTCACGTGAAAGTGATTCATCACTTTGAATAGTCCTCACAAAATTTCCAGACAATTGGCTCTACAAATAAACAGAAAGACGTGATCAGAAAAGCAAAGTAATAACACAAATCCTCTTTTCCGATAAACCCAATGGATCGGGTCAAAATATCAGCTGGTCCTACATATGTTTCACCGAGTCAACAAGAAGAATCTCGCTAGCTTCAAATTCCTAACGCCAGCATGCTCTAAAATGAGCAATGTCAGGCCAGCTAATGTCACAGAATCATTTCAATTTTCAAAACAGCAATATATACAAACCAGCTTGACACTGGGAATCATCAAATTGACCTTCTAGTGTGAGGACAGTTGACTTTATCTGCTATCTATGGATTCCAAAGGGTTAAAAAACTCCATCCCAAACAAATATCACTAAACTCTACACCTTGAACATTCAAAATCTAAAGATATTCCACGAATCACTAGAATAGAGCATCCTGACAAACAATCCAAGAATTTATTCTAAATGAACCAAAACGATCATAGACCCGAAAGCAAACATCAAGAACGTATAGATCATGGTATAAGATTCAATTCTAGCTTTCCAAAACAACCATTGCAAGTTGCAACAAGGTTAAGTTCTCAAATTCATTAACATTTCATTAGCATGGTTGAAAACAAAAACCAAGAAAGAAAATAATGATACCTGTCCAGATGAATTCTTGACAAAGGTGGGTTCATGTGAGAAGTTATCAGTTTCCAACACCCTCCCACAAAGTTCACAGCATCTACAAATTACAGAATACAAGGCCAAAACAAGCAACTTTAGCTTCAAAATGAAATTGAAAATGGAGGTGGGAGGACACAGCTGAGCTGAGGTGGTACTTACAGGACACTGTCGTCGGGGCGATTCCCGCGGACGCTCTTCCCGCAATATTTACACCACACCATTCTTGCAAAATTTGTAAACGGAATGTGATTTCCGAGATTTGGGAGGATAATATTGTGAAGACGAAGGAGATAGAGTTGGGAGAGAGTCCAGAGGTTAGGTAAATTACCGATTAGGGTTTATATGTCAAAATTAAAATAATGTCGGGTTTAAAACATTGGTGATTTAGTTTTTAGGGGTAATTGCATTTACCCCTATAAAGTTGTCACTTAAATTAGTTGGACCCCCTAAACTTTGTTAACAAAAATTGGACCCCCATAAAGTATTTTTTACCTGATCTGTTAGTT
>JAYMSZ010003412.1:0-10586 GCA_036897665.1 Pelargonium citronellum | reverse complement strand
GGTGGTGGGGCCCGTGGCCGTGGCCGTGGCCGAGTTGTCCAATAGAGTCGTGGACGAGGCAGAGGTCAGGGTGAGAAAGAAAAGGTATCTGCTGAAGACCTTGATGCTGATTTAGAGAAGTACCATTCAGAAGCAATGCAAATAAACTGAAGGCTTTATCAAATTCGTTGGCTTATATAACTCTCTGCCCTATATTGGCAATGCTAGGTGATGCTTCAAACAGAAGTATATGTGTTATTAACAACTGGCTAGATAAAGAGGATTGTTGAACTTATTTCCCTAGGTTTGGACTTCTTCAACTGGTAGCTGCCCCTTTTAGTTAAACATAGTACTCAAGTTTTTTTGCTTTTTTTGTGTATTGTGAATCTCCATCTTGATTTAGTTTTTGGTATATTTTCTTCACCTTTCTTTGTCCATCATCACTTTTCATCCATGCAAGAAATTAAATGAGAACCACTGTGCGGTTCAGGGATACTCCCTGTGAACATCACCAGTTTTTGAAAGTCCAGCTAGTGCTCCTAAGTAGCAGCTGGTGGATGTTCATCTGAGGTACCTCATATGTATCTGTAATGGGAGCAACTGGGGTGCTCTAGTTAGTTCTTCATTTTTAGTTCTCCAGAAGAACGGTGTATTCATCTTTCCTAACCAACTATTATCGGAGCAATTAGTTTAAGGTGTTTACTTGTCAAGAGGTTTCAAGTTCGAGTCTCGGTTGTTATGTTTGCTTATAAAAAACCTTGTGAGCCACACTCAGTGCTAATGCACAACCACAGCAAATTTAATAAGGCATGTGTGTTCATAGAGAATAGGCTTGGACTCTTTTCAATGTAGCCTTAACCCCTTAGTGACCCCCAGTAGTGTATGACTGTAGTCAATGTGAAGTTCTTTTCACCTCAACATGGTTCCCCACATAAATCTTGCCTTTGATTCTGATAATTCCTTGTTGTAGCTCATAGTCAGGCATTGAGGTAGGTGAAATTGTTAACTGAGATAAGAGACTCTGCGCTAATACCCGGCTTCCTGCATCCATACAGGCACCCCATAATGGCTTGACAACCTTTGAAAATACATCAGCAACTATGATTAGACCCCTTGAGACTCTGCTTCCTAAGATGTTGAGAGCCATACCATTCCACAAGTTATCATTTTTCAAAAGTTCAGATAGATGCTTCGCAATACACTCACATCCTTTCATAAATCTTCTATAGGCCAGTTATTCAGATAATCAATTTTGCCCCAAAAATTCCGAGAGATGAATTAAAACGAAACTGCATTTTCATTGAAAAAGCTACAAGTACACTGAGGTAAACATTTGGAACTTGAATAACTAGACACTTAATTCAAATGCTGTAACCATCTAAATATTGCCATGTACAATCGCTTAATCCGCAGGCAAACCCTAACCCCCAAATCCGTACAAGGTCCTTCCCTGCCTCTTGAGCGCGTAGACAACATCCATGGCCGTCACAGTTTTCCGGCGAGCGTGCTCGGTGTAGGTCACGGCATCGCGAATCACATTCTCGAGAAAGATCTTGAGGACGCCACGAGTCTCCTCGTAGATGAGACCGCTGATACGCTTGACACCTCCTCTTCTGGCGAGACGGCGAATGGCGGGCTTGGTGATTCCCTGGATATTATCTCGGAGGATCTTCCTGTGCCTCTTGGCTCCACCCTTTCCCAATCCCTTGCCTCCTTTTCCTCGGCCTGACATTTTCTCGAGAAAGTGACGGAAACTTTGAACGAGAGCTTGCAGATAATTGTAGTGAGCGAAGGAAGGGAATACTTGAAAATGTCTTCGTGGTGCAGATTTTATAGGGAATGGCTTGTCTGGTACGATCTGTGTTTTGGGGCTCTGGGCGAGAGTGAAGGATATTATGATCCGTTAGATTAGATCTCTATCGACAGTTTAAATTCGCGTGTTGCGGATTGCTGACGTGTCTGTAGAGTACTTTGAAATTGAGGAGCTAAAGTAGACCGCTGGATTGTGATGTTATCGACGGCCGAAAATGGCGATCCTGGACTTTATAAATTTCGCTCCGGGTATATAAAATTTTTGTGGTAAATAAACTACCATATGTGTTGATTTAAAAAAAAAAAAAACTACCATGTGTGTTAAGGTTGATGATGGCATAGGTTTTTTTGGGCATTAGAACACTAAGTGATAGAATGGATGAATGCTCATCTTTATTCTTGATGGCTCGGTTTCAAGCCATTTTCAAAATAATGTGTTGGTATATTAAGTGTTTGGTGTGAGTTGTAATGTAAGTATATGAGCTTACATAATAATGAATGAATAAATAAAAAAATAGGCGGTTTGGTATAAAATAATGTTCGTTCTTCCTGCTCTCACCTCTCGGCTTCTTTTGTTTAGGTGGCAATGCAAGGAGGAGGGGGAGAGAATGAGTTTTACCAAACAAAATTATTAGTACAACGTTTGTGACTTTCACATAATGAGGCAAATTGAGCTTCTAAAAGTTCATAAATGGTCATTCAATATGCACCCAAAAACTAACATGAGATAACGCCACCTTAGTCGAATGATTTTTCTCTATATATATAATACATTACATTGAACGACATGGTTATGGAATGTCCATTGTCAACTATCACACGCACGAAGCATGTTTATTTCGTGATAAATTTTAAACAAGTACTTGGAACTTTGTTAAGATTTTATATAGCATCTATACACAATTATGAAATCGATTTGACATTCACTATGTATACAACGTCAGGTCTTACCTTATGAAGTATAAATTCACGAGTGATTTTGTTAGGAGTCGTCCAACTACATTTTATTGTTGCGCTATAACTAATATACGTACATAATGGATTGATATTTTCCATAGTCTAACCCTTATTCATTCTTCTTGGTTTTGGACAATAAGTCTTGAATATTTACTCAAATAAAATCTTCAATCTACAACTGTATATATAGTTGCATCTAAATTGTATAAAATATCCGATGAAATATTGAAACCTTATCAACCCTTGATTCTATAAAGCTATAAATGTCTTCCATGACTTATTAGTTAGAGAATATACAATGAAACCCTAAATCAACCTCACTCAAAACCCTAGTAGCTATATTTTAAGCTTTTTTGTCTTTCAACCACTAGTAGATTGAAATCAAAACCTTCTATCACTATGTTTTCAAACCTCTTTCGTCGAAAATAGTTTTAAAACCTATCAACTTTAGTTTTTAAGTGAAATAAGTGCACAAAAAATTGATGAACTTTACAGCAAAAAATGTGATAACTTTGTTTTAATACACTAATATCTCAACAAGGGATGTCAAAGTGGCTGTAGTTTAGTGGTGAGAATTCCACGTTGTGGCCGTGGAGACCTGGGCTCGAATCCCAGCAGCCACATATTTTAATATTTTGTCATACTTTTTCCGACAGCAGCAGAAACGACGGCGTATCAGCAGTCTCTTCCCTACATAAAAGTAAAACCTTTGGCTCTGGAAGCAGTGTCTGCGCTGTGTTATTCTGAGTTCATCACTTATTTGTTTGAGCAGAGAGTTGACCAACCGCTGTGTTCATCTTCCAATTGCCACCGTAAGCTCATTCAAATTTATGTTCTTTATAGATTCAGATTCATTACCTTTTTTTTTTAATCTCAACATTCATTACCTCAGCAGCGATTCTAGGGTTTTCCAGATCTTCGTTTCGTTTGTGATTTAATTTGGGTTCTTGTTGTTTGTGATGCAAATTTTAGTTAAGTTTCACATATCTATTGTTAGATGTAGATGTATGATTTGAATTTTGTGTTATGGGTTCGCAATTGAAAATTATGATCCCAAATTGCTTAATTGACAGTCGATGAAAGGGATTTTCATGGGCCACAATCCTGAATGTATAATTGTATGAATGTGTTCTTTGGTGGTTCTAGGATCTGGGCAGTCTGCAATACGCTTTAAGTCGTTGAGTGTTACATATTTCCCACTTTCCAATCTTTGCATATTCTTCCTTGTCGTACTTTATCAATCTTCATGCCACGTTGTTTTCATGATGTAAATAAGGAATGATTATAATCTAATGAACAATAATGAATGTGTGCTTATGGGCCTCCTCTAGCTAATCGTTTTTATGTTTATAGTTAGAGGAAAATCCAATATCAGTTGAACTGGTATTCACGGGAGGAAACAAGTCTTAAACGTAATGCAACCGCTAGTTTCCAGTTATGACCCACACAACACAATAGACTTGTACTAAGTGTTACCTTCCTTTGCATAACACCGATTTCATGACAAAAGGTGCACCTTTGAAGTTTGAGATCTGCTTCAGGCACTAATCTCTTTCTGTTAGCTTTGAGAAGGGAAAAAAAGATAAACCCAATGTTTTACCTTCATTCCTGGTTCTAGTATTGGATGCTGAAAGGTGTCTAAAATCATGGTTCGACATATTCTCCAAACATATAATTCAGCAATAAGTAGTTGTGTCTTGCATATCTTCCACCGATCAACAATTTTATAGGTCAGGATTTTTTTTCCCACTCTGTATATTTTCTTTTCGCCTCCATTAATGGACAATATAATTCAGCGCGGAACATTATTTTTAAGATATGGATATGCATGCTGATGCTCCTTGAGCACGTAAGTTCATGATCTTTGTTTTGGATTCAATTCTTGCTACAGATGCATAAGAATGAACATTGATGGTTTAAAAATGTATAGCATAGATGTAATGCAACCATGTTCTAGTCTTTTATGGTTGATATGTCTCAAGTCCCTTCAGGCAGAGAAAACAAACAAGAAGGAAAATTTGTCTTGAATCTGAATTGTTCTTTTGATGTGACCTGCATGTTAGAGTTCCATTATTATTTTGATCCTTTCTGTAGATGTTAGTCAAATCAAAATCCTAGAAATTGTACTTTGATAGTCTGTCCAGGTTACTAATGCATATGTTTGTGACATTGCAGATGATAGATGATCAAGACCTCGGCTTCATTGCCAATTTTCTCGGTATCTTTGTGTTTGCACTGGTTATAGCCTATCATTACGTGGTGGCTGACCCAAAATATGAAGGCAACTAGGGTTTATCTTTGTTGATCCATGCACAATAGAAATGTAATGTCCGTTGTGTTGACTAGATATAATTTGTAGTAATAAACTCAGATTTTTGTGATTGAGTTTTATCTTACAATTGATTTTATACACAACTGCAATCCATTTACCTATCTGTTATTCTATGTTATATATTCTTTCAGTCACTTTATATTATGGTTATGACATGAATATTATGGTGCTGATTACTGCTGGGAATTCTGATCTTTTCTCCAAAAAGAGTTTGAACTTTCAGCTAAACTTTGAATTTCACAAACTACGTTTCTAGCTTTGTGTTGCATTTGATTTTACTTTCTTGTGTACATGTTTTACTGGATAACCTTCTCCTATCTGCGATGATGTAAAGAAAGTGGCAAGTCTGAATTTGGTTCTTACAGTGTAGAAAGCTTGATTTTTCTCATTATCTAGGATCAGATAGATTGAGAATTCCCTATGGTGATCTTTACTGGTGTATTTACATGCTGCAAACATGGTAATAATAGTCAATAGTTTTTATTTACATAGGCCGAAAGATATCTTAGAGCTCAATTTTACTTACATTGACCGGGGGACAGCCTAGAGCTATCAACCTTGTAACATTTCTATGGCTGTCATGACATGATCAGGTATTATGTACACAGACCATTTATCTTGGCAGAAATTTCATGCAGGTTTATGTGAGTGGAAGGATTTTCCCATTTGACTAATTCTGTCACTTCTTTCTCAATCTCTACTGTTTCTATCATCAACCTACTGATGCAGAACCCTATGCCACTCAGATAGAGGACTATTTTGCTCTTCACTGCCTCCCCGGCTTCATCAACTTCTATGGAGTCGGCTATTTCTTCCGAATGTTGAAGAAAAGAGCTTACTAGTTTCTTAACCTCTTCCTCGTCTACACGGGGATGCATATACGGTGTTTTCCCCAGTTCAACATCTTGACATTTGCTCTTTTCTTGCCACTTCTTTTCTAGCACTTTCAGAGACTTGATCGAAGTGACCTCGTGAAGACATTTGACTATTGAGCCTACTTTTTCCTGGAAAATCGCTAGATCGTCAGTTAGGTTTTCTTCAGCCTCCCTCCAAGCTAACCCCGATCTCTGTGATACTTGTGAAAGGTATTCTGTTATGCAGGCTGAGAAGAATAGGAGATCTGCCATGTTTGATAAAGATCCGAGGAGCTTGCGGTAACAAGCACTGCGAAAAGGTAAGAACCAGAAATTTGGCTCCTTTTCGGCTTCTGTGATGAACTTGTCTAATTCATCAACATGGGATTTCAGCTTCTTCTGTTTTTCTCTCAGTTCTGAAGTTGCCAAGTTTTTCTCTGTGGCACTCAGATGGAACTCTTTGATGCACTCATGAAGTGCTCGTAAGGTCTGTGAAAGTTCCACTTTTGCCAGTGTTGCTGCCCTAGTAGGATGCAAGAGAATCTCCACCAATACGAGACAGAACAACCCAATTGAAGCTTCTGTAATTCTTGCTATTGCGAACTCAGTTGGAGGGCCATAATCTTTCCGGCCTAGGATCAGCAGCGCACCTATGACTGCCGAGATGGCACCTGCCTCCCCGTACATCCGGCTTCGCCTGAGAAAGCTGGTGAAGATGATCCAAGGTACGAGAGGTAAGAACCGTAGTTCCACATATTTATGCAAAATAAAGCACCATATGATCCCATAGATTGATCCCATTGCTGTCCCTTGTGCTCGAGCATTTGCAACTGTAAATGTAGCTTGTCTTCCTGTTACAAAACTGATGGCTATTGTTAGTCCTGACCAGTACCCATTTTGCTTGTTGTAGATCAGCCCAAACAGCACAGCAAGGCCTAGAGAAATGGAGCACTTGACTGCAAAAACCAAACTCTGGGTGTTCGGTTTGATGCCCCAGGGCCTTCCACTTCCCGGCTTAGACTGATTCTGATCTTGTGAATCACTGGGTCGATGAGTTGGCGAGTCGTCCTGGAGGAGCTCCATGCAAAACAAGAAGAAGAGAGCTGGGAGATCTTTGTAAGATGTGGAGATGTTCTTGGGGGTCTGGAGAAGGGACTGATCTGAAAATTCTGTCTTGTTCTCTGGAGCTGTTGTTGCATTAAAAGGTACAGAGCACTTGGCTTGCTCTAGTTTTAGGCCTATTTGTGCTTTGGAGCTGTGTATAACATCTTTGAGGTCTTCATTGACAATCTCAACAGGGAAGGAAGGGCAAGAACGTAGGGCGATTTCCATTCCTCGTATTGGCATTTCCATGTCCTGCAGTTTCTTTCCTGGGTCCATACAGTTGGCTCTCAACAACCTTAAATCTGGTCTCTCAAGTAGCATACCTTCCTGTTTAGAGGAAACCATATTAGCTTAGCTTAGCTTATAATTTGGATTCTACGGTGAAAAAATTAACATGAAAAGGGAATGTTGCATTACCTTGTTATCTTTAATGGTTTGTAGAATCTTGGATCCTCTTTCAGAGAAGAGTTTTGCTTGAGAAATGAAGTCAAGAGCAACAGAGTTGTGTTGAGCAGTAATGGCCTCCACATATAGATTCAATCTGTCTGAAGCATTTTCAGCATAGAGCCGGCATGTTTTCCTAACCTGCAAATATAGCAACAATCATTAATTTCGTTGCACTAATGCAAATTAGTAGTACTATTTTAGTTTTGTTCAGAACTGAATTCAACAAGATGGTAGCTTTCCACTGATAGGTACATTTGGGACATAACCATCAATCAATAAGTAACCATATATCCATAAACAACTAGTAGGGTTGTGTATCGGTCCAAATTTGGACCGGTTCGATGATCGGAATACTTAAATTGGATCATTTTTAAATTATCTGGACCAGTTCAATGATCGGAATACTTAAATTAAATCATTTTTAAGGATAGTTTTTATATAATAATAAAAAACTGTTGATGGATTCGGACTATACCAAGTGTTTTTATAGGGACTAGATCGAACATGTCTCGAATACATTCGGTCCATTTGAATTAGAACTTTTGTGCATTATATAGAATCGGAATCTAAATAAAATTCTCAATAGTTTTCTTATTTTTAATTATGAAAATGCCTTGGTATACTTGATTTTTATTTTTCGCAATTAGAACGAGAGACCCCAATAATATTCCATAGAATCTACAAAAATTGGACAGAACTAATAATTTATGTTTGTTCTATTTGGGTAACACTATGATTGGGGTGCGTGTAGGAACCTTCTATCCGATTTTAAAGAACAATACGCAATAATTAAGTACATAAATTAGTTACATATTGGACTATTAGTAGCTTTGCAGCACAAAAAGTTGATCTTATTTGCTACCACTATTTGTATTTTGTTTCATCCTCTAATATCTTGTTAGCTCCTAACAAGTTGGAACTATTAATACATAGAATAAAAAAATGGAAGCTAAACATTTTATGACTTAATATAAGCTAAACAAATGAGATGATAACACCTCATTAAATTTCACTTATACCAACTCAAGCGAATTAGTGAGAGTGGAGCGAAATATGGTGTCATTATCTCATTAATGACTTACTCTAGCTAAAAATAATTTGACCTGGACTCCTTAAGATAGTTCAAAGTTAACAGATAGAATAAGCGAAAATAGTTCAAGGTAGTTTAAAGTGAAAAAAAAGAAAGAAATTAGGAATATTCATTGCAAAATTGGCGAGTACAAAATAGTCCTATGTAATTTTTTTTTTCAAAAAAAATAAATAAATAATAAATGTCTTAACACATATACAAATCTGCCTCCAATAATTTAACTATTAGTTTAACACATCATGATATGCCTCCATCTCACGTACGTAAAACCTTGCTTCCAAATGCAACAGATCCTAACTTTTAAATCAATGTAAGAATTACAAATCATTCAGATATTTGGCTTCTTTCAATGGGTTGTTGAATTTTGGTTGCTCTAAAAACAATTGGTTGTGGTGAATACATAAATAATGATCATTTGATGTAGCAGTATTAATAAGTTCAATTCCAGCAAAAGATGGATACATTTGTTGCTCTACCATGCATATTGGTTTATGAATCCTCAAAAGGGGGCAAACCCCAATCACTTGGCTTGAATTCCAATAGGGAGCTTACAACTTGGTCCGCATTCTTATGATACGACCTATCCAGCCTCGGATCTGGAACCATTACCACCGACCTGCATAGCCCAAGTAATTACGAGTTTAAACAAGATCATATATATGAAGATATTCGATTCATATGTAAGTTGAGTGCCTAAATGCTTAAAGGTCTGCGCAAGACGTGAACAGAATGAGTTTACATGTTTGACTTCTTTTTAGAACTGTAAGTTTGTGGTGCCAAGGAATGGTTCACATGAAAAGAATCTTAGACTGAGTATGATACTGCTTGGATAGTTGAATCATGACTATTTCGCCAGCAGAACAGTTCTTTCATTTCTTTTTCTCAGAACAAACCATCTCTCAATAAAGTGGAGAATAGAGAATGCAGGAAGGGGTGTCCTTTGATGACAAAAACATAGGTGACCCAAAATGCTAGAGCAAATATGATTCATTTTCCTGTTTCTGTTTTACTTTGATGGAACCAAAATGATGCCATAAGTAAACCAGATATCCAACTGTTTTCCTACCGCTTGGACATGAAGGTCAAACTACTATCCTAGCCCATAATGAATCTAGTGAGTGATGAAAATATGAGCATCATTGTTTTAGTCTGAAACGGAGGCCAACTGGGCCACGCTAGATAATAGGAGGTACCTTTCCCTTTTCCCATAAGCCCACCCCACCCCCCAATGAGATTCGAACGCACGATCTCTCTTAGAGAAGTGTCTGTCTTGAATCATATCCCACTAATAATGTATCATCATGGATACCAAACGACTATGATTTCCCCACTTCAGCATTCAAATCTAGGAAATTGCTTCATGAAATCTTGCATCTATGCACAGGAGCACAAGGTCAATGCTAATGTCTCATACTTCGCATCAGACATACTAGCAGACCTTTTATAATTTCCCTATCCTACTACTAGAGAAGAAGCTAACTTCTGCTTTCACAGGATAGTTTAAACATACTTAAGTGACTAAAGGACTCGTGCACTCTACAGATTTATTATCGTTGGCATGACAAATGCTAATTATGTCAATTTAGATTAGCTCCAACTGGAACTGGTAAACTATAATAGCAATGGTCAATTAGGATATGAACACAAAACAATAGAACACTACATGCATTAAATATTTGATATATTTATGCAATACCAATCTTAAATTATATTCATTATCATGGAGAAAAAAAAGCCCACAAATCAATTAAGAAGGTTCTGTTTTAATGAACTTCAGCACATATAACAGACCAAAATATATGAATATCAATAATCAATCTACACTTAGGAAATAAACCTTGAATAAATAAACAAATAAAACTACACCTCATCAAGAAAATAATATAAATGATAATACTTACATCCCAGCATTCTTAGCTGCAAGAACTCCAGATGGTGCATCTTCAAACACTAGCACATTGTGTGGATCCACTGGCCCAGCCTATTAAACAACAATATGAATGTTAAACCC
>JAYMSZ010003411.1:0-10586 GCA_036897665.1 Pelargonium citronellum | reverse complement strand
GGCGGAGTCGAAGCTGCAGAAACAGCCGTACGAGCTGTTTGGGGCGGTGGCGCAAGCGCCGCCGGCGGTGTGTTTGTGCTGTCAGTTAGGGTTTCAGGGCGGTGAGATGTGTAGGAATTGCCAGATGAGTAGAAATGGTATTATTAGATTCATAAATTAATTAATGCATTTAATTCACCTACCACCCATTTCTCTTTAGAGCGCAACCAAATTCAAATCTCTTCTGTATTCAAATTCAATTTTTGGATATGTTATGACATAGAAAGAAGAAAGAAGAAAATATTCACATTTTTTTACTATTCATTACTGTAGTTTCTATCTATTTTAGTTATCAATTTTGATTTCATTATCAATGAGCTAATATCTTTTGTGCTTTATAAAAGTTCGATCGAAAGTTAAATCAATCAGTTTGTTGATTGAGGCGAATAACTATTAAATTTATTAACGATATGATCAATTTATCGATTACTATTTTTTAATAAATAAGCGGTACCTTTTATTAAAAGACATGAAGTAAATTTGAAATAATTAACTATCTTATTGATGAGGTGAAATAATGATTTGATTAGCAAATTAGTGAAGTATTTAATGGAGACAGCCAGTGGTTAGTGACTACTAATCTCTCTTGCCAGTTGCCACCAAATATTTTTTTTCATTCAAATGTGTTTAATTTCTCTTTTTGATGTTTCTTAAACTGCAATTATTGTAATATTTTTATCCAAAAGTGCATGAAGCATGGCATTTGTAGTCTACATTTTTCCTTGCAACCCATTCAATCCAAAGTTATTACATATTACACTCTCACAAAAATATAAAAAAAGAATTTGATATGTTAATATAACTATCATTTGCAACTAATTTATTAGCATTTTATTTAAACTGAGAAATACGTAACATCATTATTTTTTTTAAAGAAACTATCTATTTTTGAAATGTTAATGTTGATTTTGATTATTACTTGGATTCAACTTTAAAACAAACTGATTAGATCGCATATGAAATTATGAACACTTAAATTTGTAGCTACTTTCTAAATTGAAAATATACATGTATTTGATGATGGTGTCAAATGGAAGCAAGGTAGGCAAGAAAGAAGAGCACATAGAGTAGTGATGGTGGGAAGATGGCAAATGGTATAGAAGCAATTCCCTACCAGAAATAAATACCTCCAAAAAACACAACTTCCACAACTAAAACATAACCTTTTGGATTTGCATCAAAATTAGGCATATATGCCTCTCTATGTCTCATCTCAATCAAACCCATCCCACTACCTTCATTACCAATACCATTACCATCCCATGACCTAATTTCACTTCCCAATCAATTTTTTACACCAATTTTTTTTTTAATTTGGATCTCAACCTAACTCCAATTTCATGTTGATATAAGTAAATCCTAACCACCATTTCATTCAAATTCAGTTTCCAGCTTTAAATTACTTACCACTTCAATCACGCACTGCCCAAAAAAATAAATTTTTTTTTTGCTGATTTTAATTTAAATCTACTATTTGATTTGACGAGGGTGATCTATTTTTCAGTAATGGTATATGTCCCAAATTTTGTACAAAAATACTTGTACAAAATGATGTGTCAAACAATAAGAGATGACACATCATTTAATTCATTGATGAGTTGGCACGCCACGTGTACATCATGTCTTATAAATCGGGCGTTCCGCGCCATAAATTCATGGGAGGGTGGTAGTATCATATATGTCGGGTTTTTATTATTTAAACTTATTTTTAAATCACAAAAAATGAAATAAATGCATGTCACGTGGACTGTCATGTCATTTTGTATCAAATTTGAGAAAAATAGCATTTTTCTTTATTTTTTTGGCTTGAAACACATAATCTGATAACTGTTTACAGACAAAATATATGATTTTTTTAGTAACTTTTGAAGACTTGTAAATAACTCATTTTCAAAATCTTTGAATGTAGTTAGTTT
Source organism: Pelargonium citronellum (assembly GCA_036897665.1). Classification (NCBI taxonomy): domain Eukaryota; kingdom Viridiplantae; phylum Streptophyta; class Magnoliopsida; order Geraniales; family Geraniaceae; genus Pelargonium; species Pelargonium citronellum. Next base: position 8,631 of record JAYMSZ010003411.1, on the reverse strand, counting down.
TTATTATTATTTTTGTCTTTCTATTATTCTTGTAACTTGTAAGAAGTTTTTGTTCTTTCTTTCTAATATGATGGGTTTTGACTTTTGAGAAGATTACATGAAGAAAAAAAAAAGGAGCCCACAGACAAATAAAACTTATTCAATAAATTAATTTCAAATATTATGATACTTTAGGTTAAACATAAAAATTCAAAATATTATTTTTCTTAGATGCCCAATATATATGGTTATAAATTGATTTTTAAATAATGTTGTCATATAAAAAATAGAGACATCTAGTAGTTTTGCAATTGAAATTTGTTAACTAAGTCAAATGAGAAGATAATGTAGCTTTTTTAATTAATACCCAAAAGTAAGACTATGTAAGTTTTGCCATTATGTGTTGTACCAAACCACATGAGGTATATAGAGTTGAACTACACTAATCACAAATAAGGTGTTTAGTCTATGGTTTAGCTAATACAATTAGTTAAACATTCTAGAACATTTAAAAGAAATAATATGATAAGGAATTTGGTAGACCTACCAACCATGAACTTCATCACATGCTAATAATTGCTTAATCAATTATATAAATTAATTATAGGTATCTCTTCTCTCATATGTGTATATATAGGCCATGACATGAGGGTCCACAAAGAATGGTAGATCTCTCTCTCCACCTACATACTCACCAACCTCACTAAATAATTGTATTAAATATTATCAACTTTATCTAATACAGTCAATTTCAAGTTGATATGGACACATAGTTTATTAGACACAACAAGAGGTTGTTATGAGAAACTCTTCTGAAATTGTAATTATGATTCATTTACTTTTTTTTTTTTACTAAGCACTTTACTTGGAGTTTTCACCTCATACTGTATATTTTTGTTTCTGGTTCGGCTCCAAACCTGTAACCTAGCCAGTTAGGGCTTTGGACCTGGATCTGATCCAAATCGACCTCCTTGAAAGATCCTAACTCAATGAATTACCTTCCTTGATGCACCGTTCACGGATCCCTGATCAAATTTCATAGCTTTTGCGTGCCCTTCAAGTATTGTGGGAGTGGTTGGAACCGCTCACTATTTCAAGTAATGTCATAATATCACGGTGGGACAAAAAGTCTTAGATGTCTCGATGAGACATGTAGCATGCATGAGGCTCTAAAAGATGGTACGCTATATATCTTTTTGACCATGTAGCATGCGGATACCTTGAAGATGCAGGATGCCCTCCTTGTGACCATCGTATGTGAGATTCTTGTGACCATGTTGTATGAGATGATGACCCACAATATTAGTCTCTTTATTGATTTTTTTTATAACACAGCCGATTTATTAATCAGTATTTAACTACCACTACATATAATATATGATTGATAAATACAACGTGATCAACATACAAGAGATTAAATAATTTTATTGTTGCAATCAACAGTACTGAAATAACCACCGCCGCTTGACTAAGTGGTAGCAAGGCCTTGATGCAAACTCAAGAATTCGTGTTCGAGATCTCTCATGAACGTGGTATGAGGTTGGGGTTATAATATACGTGTGAGTGTGGAGTTTTCTTGTACAATGCTGAAATAGTATTTGCCCAATATTGATATTTTTGCTACACATATTAATATTACAATGAAAAGTGATTTTACAATAAGGCCATGAGAGAGAGAGTGAGTGAGGTTGGTGTTATTCCCCAATATGATTTTTGTAAAGCAAAATGGAATTTAAGCATCAATGTGATTGGAGGAGAGAGAAAGGAACATGTGATGTGTTTGGGAGGTAGGTAACCGAATCTCTGATTGGGATTAAACTAATCCTAAAAGGGATTAAACAGTTGGTTAGTTAAAGGTTTGGTCATGTGCTGATACAGTGAGATTAGGTACCTATTTTTCTTTATAATAATGTGATTCCCATTCCAATTCCAAACAATTTTAATGGGAATGGGATTTTTTTTTCTGGCCAACCAAACATTACCCACTTTTTAGGGATTATTGTAATAGTAGTAGAATTTAGGGAAAAAAATAAATCATGTTCATTATATTTATCACCATTTTGTTTTTTGTATTATTAAATTATAGTAGTAATAATTCTTGAAGTAAATATTAGATAGAAATAGAATAATATAAAGTCCCAAACTAATTACTTGTACTGTTCAAAAATATTTGTTTGAAATAAAATGAAACTCTTTAGCCAACTGTATGCAAATATCTTTCATCATCCATGTTGCTATTGCTTGCTAAGTGAGCTTTTCTTTTAGTTTATATTCTATGACACACTATAGTTGTCACTAATTTCATATTTTATTAGCCTTTTATTGTGGGAGTTAGTAAATTAACCGCAAAATAGGGATTTGAGTACATTATCATAATTATAAAACAATTATGGGAGAAGAACAATCCACCTTCCACATTAGAGCTGCAACAGAGTAGACTGCAAGTTGGACCAATCGAAGGACCTCTTAAAATCCGCAACTCAAAATGGTTTATTGAATATGACTTCACGCACAAGACAAGAAAATATATTCACACGACAATTAGAGATTGAGAATCAACAACACTCATATAAATAAGGCATGTGTAACAAAAGAGGTAAACATGGAAGGTTTAAGATATTAGTCTTTTTCCCTATGATACAACCTAACTTAGACATTGGAGGGACTTCAATATATCGGGAGAATTTTTTTTATACACAAGTTCAAGAACTAGGAAATAATAGGAGTGTATAGTAGGGTCGTCGAGAGAATTGATAGAGTAACAAAAACCTTCCTTCAAGTGTTTTAAAACTCTATAATTTTGAGGCGTGTATGTTTGTTTAAGTGACAAATGCAATTTTTATTTCATCATCAATTAAAATTTTAGATTTGAGTTCGTTAACTAATCTATTTTTTTTTTGTTACTCGATATCTAGAAGATGTTATTCTTGTGCTCTCCAAAAATTAGAACAAAATAAGAAGTTTATTAATGTTGAAATCTTTGATAGTAAAGAAGATGTCAATAATTGAATGGACTAGTAGGCTAATAGGTATTAAGTGCAATAGTGTACCATGCACTACACAAAAATATAGAGTGAAGCATAAGCATATGAAACATAACATGTCCACCAATATTGGGAGTTGAAAAAGTAGTGTATATATTTATATAATGGTACATATATGTGTAAGCATTAAGAATTATCATGTGCTTTTATGACATATACACACCTTGTGGTTGCCATCTAGCTTTCTAGTTAGTACCAACTTACCTAACCTAAATCTATATGTTGTGTGTTGAGCTTAATTGTGCCAAGTCATTTTGGAATATTAAATAGTATTAATTAGATTGGAATGAAGTGTGGATTTGTAGAACATGATGGGCTTTTATTAGGCACCAAAGATGAAATTCAAGGTTGATTTCACATGTATGAGATTTTGGGTAAGCAAATATGGCTCCAAAACCAATTATTAGCAATGGGTTCATGAAATGAAGAAATGGGGTTATTGTAATAAATGGTAGAAATGGAAGAGCTTATCTGAAAAAGAAAGAGAGAAAGGGACAAAAGTGAAAAGGTAGGTAGGTAGAATACAAAGATAAGAAGGAAGTGAAAGATAGGAACTTGAAAGGATTGGTATTGAATGATGTAGCAAAACACATGGCATGCCAATAATATTATCACCCATGAATTGATGACAAGGGACACAGGTTGTTGCAACATGTAAACATCAATCACCAAGCTAGCCACCAACCACCACCCAAATCCAAATCCAAATCCATTTCCAATTAAATTATATGAAGCACCCATCATCTCTCTCTCTCTCTCCCACTTTTTCTTGCTCCATCACTATCTTATCATTAGTATCTATCTAGTTTTATGAAATATGAATACATGGACAAGTTCAAGTTACAATGAATTTATGATGGATAAATGGATATTTAATTGCTTATTTGATTGGATCAATTGATTCCGTAGTTTATTAGATAAGAAATGAAACTACCGATAAAATCTGCAATAATATCGATTTTTATAAACTTAATTTTAAAGACAATATTATCGTTTGTACAAGCAGTTTTACTTAGGCAAATGTCAATATAGAATCTTAAAGATAAGCATCAGAAAAACACTTACATGTGACAGGGACCGCCGATTCAGAACACTCCCGATTGTGCACGTGTCGAGCTCATCGATAAACGAAAAATGTGATGCTCGCACACGAGTGGTGTTGAATATGAAATAAAATAGTTAAATATAATGATGCAAATAAAATATTACTAACATGGTTGATCTTTTACCAGTAGAAACTCAACTCATACAAAATTCAACAACTCAAACTCAAATACAATAGAAGAATCAATTTCCAACCTAATTTTAGGGACATCAAAATGGAACAAAATATTGCCCCATCTTAAATGCCCCAATTTCCCAATTATCTATTAACTTCATCTTTTTGTTTCATTTCAACCCTCTCCAGTCACAAAATAAACTTGATAGGAATTAATTGTGTATATGAATCTAAATGTCCCACAACTAAAATGAAAAATTGATGGATTATTATATAAAAAAAAATAAAAAAAATAAAGAAAAGGTGTTTTGAGTTACTTGTGTTCTAGAAAGGTAGGCATTTCACGTTACTGAACACCTAATTTATTCGTCCTTTGTTATTTTATAAGTGAATATTGTTTTGTTGCACTATCAATTCATTTACTATCTTTATCACCACTCTCTAGTGTCAACCCTTACTAGATAATGCACTAATATTAATTATTTATATTTAACACACAACTATCATACATAAATATATTTATTTGTGACAAAAATATGGATATGCGTTGAGCTTCTTAGCATTTTATTTTATATTAATTTCACTTTAAAAATAAGTTTGGGTGTGATTTTCATTTAGGTATCGTTTGGTACCCGATTATACATGAGAAAGTGACAATGTCAAATATAAAGTTCACTTTACAGTGTTTGACTAAAAATTTTCAAAGGAGAGAGAATGAGAAATAAAAAATTTTAGTAATCCAAAGTCCTTCATATATGCTGAAAAAAAATTACCATATAATAGGTGATATTTGTTATTCATGCCAACTTTTCTAGTTTCTAGATTTCTGAATGACATTTATATTCCCACTTTTATTTTTTTATCTTCCTATATTGTCATTGTTAATTCATGTATTTACAAGTTCATGTCATTGATCATAATAACTAAAATATCATTAATTCATTAACCATATTACTATAATGTTCATTATTTTTCTAATATTTAATTTTAAAAGCATATATATTTTATTTAATTAAATTCTTCATGTTTAAATTTTCTATAATTTTTAAATTGAGTTTTTAGTTTGCAAATATGAGTTAATGTACAATTGCTTTCGGTAATTTACAATTATATCTACAGTTGCATATACGTTTGCAATGAATATAAAAAGATTGTCTTAAATTCTTCTAAATTTACAACCTAATATGAATATTGATGCTATGAATGTAACATCAGAGACTCTTATTTTGTTGCCTTCGTCAACAGAAACCAAACAGCAGTTCTAGACCATAAATAGTTCGTAGTGAAGTGTAAAAACAGACACGACTAGGATATTAAGTTTTAGGTAGCATCAACGAGCTCATGAAGCTCTCATAGTTTGATGGTATAAATTTTGTCATCACTGTCTCCAACACATAAAAAACATATTCAAACATACAATAAACAGACATAAGAAAACATAAAGATACAGAATACCATTGAAAAACAAGAAAGATCAGATTGCAAGTTGCTCCAATAAAGTTTTATACTATCAAGTTATGTGTGTACTCTAAAACTTAAAGGTATGTTTTATATCGACAAAATTTTTATTATGCATTGCAAACTTTTTTCATGACAAATGTGTGTCAAATATGATATTTGTAAATGATATAAATGACATTTTATTGTATTTGCATATATTTTTAACTTTCATTACATGAAATCCAAACATAATATTCTAGATTCATTTTCAGTACACATACAATTATTAACTTTTCAGGAATATGAATTTCAAAAATCTAAATTCCCGTAATATATAAAATCCATGGTAATTTAGATTCCCCGATCCAAACGATGCCTATATGTTATCATTTTCTTTTTCTTTTTCCTTAGTGGGAGATGATGATGTATTAGATAAAAGATTCTTTTAGGATGGTGATCATACATTTGAAGTAATAATTGGGAAATTGGGACACACTAAGAAATGAAAGAGAAGCAAATAATTGCAACAAATATAGAATTATATAATTGGATTAGATTAAATTAATTAGGATTGTAGTGGCATGAGAATAAACAGGATTTCCGCAATTGCTGCCAATTATATAATACAGACACTTTACTCAGCATAAAAATACATTTAATATACGGGACAACAAACAACACCACTCTTATTTATTTATGTTCACTGATTTAATTATCCACAACACTTTTATTAAAAAATAAGTAAATAATCACAATAACAATTGTTTTGTAATCACATTAGGAAGATAGCCAACTCATCTCCTTCCCAACCTACTGGCACAAGAAATTAATTAAGAAAATAATTATATATTTTGTTTTTCATAATAATTTTTAATTTGTATACCGACCAAGCAAGTATATTTTAATTTAATTGTATTTCTAATTTTGTCATTTGCATATAATTTCCCAAGACTTGTGTGTTGTTGCAAGTTTAGTCCTGCATTTATATTAACAAAATGACACACATTATGTTAGTTAAATTTATCTATGATTTAACAAAATAAAATTAACGTTGTTGGTGGTTAAAATATATGTGTGTAAAATTAAGTGTTTATTTATGGATTTACACAAATATGTATGTTAGAGATTAAATAGGACCACCTTAAAAATGACAATATCAATCGGCAGTTTGTGTTGTGGACTCAACGACCACTTTCGTCACCGACAACACAAGTCTTCTTCGTCTCCAATGACCCATCTTTTTTGTACACGTGTTCATTTTAAGTTCAGTGCACTTGCTATCCTTTGTTTTTCTGTGTTTTTTTTCTTGAACCCAAAGGTAAAAACACATTGAGAACTCAATCACAAATGTAAACTCACGAAATACGGATTTTCTAAATTTTGAATCTAACGCGTCACGTGATTATTTGCTTGAAGCCACGGTTGTTCGTCTAAATATAAACGATTTGATACTCATTGTCGATTGGATGTCTGTTTGGACCAAGTGCATTGTCATTTGAATTATTTGAATACTCGTTCGCACTAGTACTTTCAACAACCAATCTTTTTCATACACATGATTGTTCGAGCTTCATTCAGATCGTCTCTTATTCTTTGTTTTCTTCTTGAACGTGAATCTCCCCAATCACCATATTTTTTCAACTTAATTATTCAAATATCACATTTTGTTTATTAATTAATATTGTTGTGAGTTTCACTGGCTTTAAAAAGATTTAAGAAAAATTATTAGAGCAAATGATACTTATCATTATTTTATACCAGCACAATTGTCTAATAAAGTTATAAAGTTTTCTTAAAAAATTAACTTGACTCATAATCATACCAATTTTTTTTCTTTTTTAGCTTTTCGTGCATCAAAGTGGGATTAGGTAGTTGAGAAAGATATTACAAACTAAAGTGGTCCACTCCTGAGAGAATGTTTGTGCCCACAAAGTAACTCATCATCACTCATTTTGATCATCGATCATCATTCTCTTGTTTATTAATAGTATTATCAAAAATTAATATTAAGCCCTAACATAATTAACTTGATCAATGCAATAATATTGGATCATTAGATTTTTTTCTAGCTATAAATGTTCACTTTACAGATCATAATATGGTCCCAATTATAAATCAATTATAGGTTTAGAACAAATTAAGTAAGCAAAAGTATAGGACCATCTCTAATTATATGCAATGTGCGGATTCAAAGTCATCATATATCTTGGGCCCTATACTAAAATAAAAAAATTATGATTTATCTCCGGATAAAACTTCTCCATGGCAGTGCTAGATGATTTTGATTTTCGATTTTCGATTTTCGATTTTCGTTTTTCGATTTTCGATTTTCGATTTTCGATTTTCGATAATGGCGTGTTTGTCATTGTTTCCGTTCACTTTTTCTGTTTTTCGATTCCTCTCTTGTTAGAAGGGACCTTAAAAGGCACAATTCAAAACATGATTTTATTTAAATAATTAAATCGGCAGAAAATATGTTATGAAATTGAAAGAAATTTTTTCGGTTTGTACATTTTGCAGATGCTAATCTACGGCCCGGTGTGTATTAGAATTTAGAAAAGTAAGTGTCACCTACCGCAAGGGATAAAGCTAGCTTTCGGCACTGACCAAGAGCTTAGCTGGGAAATATGATGATAAGGCTTGAATTGGTCTTATCTTTATTAACTAGTTGTTGTTGTTAGGTTTTGTTGGGTAATTAGCTGGTGCAACTAGTTAATTTACTAATGACTAATTAACTAATTGAGCTGTTAAAGCATGCATGTTACAACAACAATGCAAGTCCACATGGCCGAAGATTCCCAACATGAAAAGCCTTGACCAAAACTAAGTAAAGTTAACGTTGGTGTTATGATGGTAACCAGCATGGATTAATATTGGGATAATGGCAAATTTAGTACCCAATCTTTGGGGTGAATTCAAATTTAGTACTCAAACTTTAATTGTACCAGA
>JAYMSZ010003410.1:0-10587 GCA_036897665.1 Pelargonium citronellum | reverse complement strand
ATGGCAATTGGAATGGGAATCATTCCCATTCCCATCAAAATTCTAATCCAAACGCAGCCTAAGTGTTATCTTTCATTTTCTTAAGAAGCTAGACGTGCATGAATTATCGACATAGAATTCTTATAATAAGTTGGTTAGTATCCATTGGAGTTCATGTCATGTCATCCTAACTAATTTATACTTAAATTTCTTGGAATGGAAATCAACACATGTCATAGGAATACAATTCTTTTGGGTTTAGCAACGTTCAAGGTCTATATAGGCCTAGTGACCCTCTACCTTAGCTCTCATCTTGTTCCACATTAGTGTTTCACAATTCTTTAGTGTGTTGTGTTCACGTCGTGTTAAAAGTTGATTGTGTGTTGAAGACCCAACACGAACATGACATGAGTGAAAACCCGAACACGCTATTCTTGTGTCGTGTTACAAAGCAAACTTGACTATATATATAATGTTATTGCAGTTGTTTGCTTATGCGATGATGAGCGCGGGATCAGCAGCATCGGGAGTGACCAACCTGAATCGCACGGGCGTGCGACACACAAGTCTGCCAAACTTTTGCAAGCCCTTACATTACTTTTGCGAGCGAGTGGCAGTCTCAATCGCCTTCACTTTCTTCAGCTGCTTCCTGCTCGCCGCATCCGCCGTCCAGAACGTGATCTGGCTTTCCAAGTATTAGATTTCTCTATGAATATAAAATTACTTCTTAGAGATAGCTAGAAAATGTTACAACCCTTTAGCCAATGCAAATGATAGTCCTTGTCTCCTTAGTATAATGCTCTGATGGAGGAGTGAGTCAATTTGGTGTTTTCAGGAATGAGTTGTGAAACATTTTGTGTTACTTGTTGTAGTGTGATTACAGTTAGAGGCAGCACTTCGGATTTGTTCATGTTCTGGTTCGTATCGATAAAGAATGACTTGAATTTGATAAAAAAAAAAAGGTGTTCAATAAGCCGATTTCAGATTATAGAGTACATGTGTTGGTTTTTCCGATTCAAAACGTGACAACCACGTAATGTTTAAGTTGTGTAAACTAACTCAATACTCATGAACAAATTTTTTTAAAAAAATTTCAAATAATTAATGCATTTATTTTGATGCAAATGATGCAAATAGAGTAGTCCAAACTCCAATCAACCTAATATTCAGCCCCACTAGAGGGTTTAGGTAAAAAGTTAACCTAGCAATTCGAGACCCAGGCTTAAGATTGGTTAGGCAAAAAAAAGCACGTGGATACGTATTTTGAGACATGCTAAAATTGATGAAAAATTGTTCTTAAAAGTATATTCTATTTATCAAGCTCATCTTAATTCTCAGTTAGTACCATGGTATCATCAATAATTTTCGCTAAATTAACATCATAGGTTGCCACGTCAACCTAATTCGAAAACACCAATACTGATTAGACAAATTTGAAACAAAATACTAAAAATAACATAATTTGGGACCAAACTGAAACATTATGAATTGTTTGATGACTAAACTGAAACAAAAACCAAAATAGACGCCAATTCAGAACATAATATATAGTTGAGGGACCAAAATGAAATATTTTCCTTTATTTATTTAAATTCTACCGTATCTACTCTTCTTCCATTGCCGGAGTTAACAAAGCTGCGCACAATCCGACCCTTATCCTCTAAACCCTACAAAACCCTATCTTCTCTTCGATTCTCAATACCCATTTGTTTCCAGGTAATTTTTCTCTTCCCAACTTTCTGTTTGGTTGATGAGAAAATGTGATGGAAAATTGTTCAATTTCTTGTCGATTATAGAAGATTCTATTAAATATGTGATTGAGACTAAATTTTGCACGTTTCTGGAAAGTTTGTGATTGTTGGTTTTGCAGTTCGAGTTCTGTTCTGTTTAATTGCCGAGGGTTTCGTGAAAAATCTGTACTTGATGCTGTTTTAGAACCGGCACTCTGTTTTATTTTGGTGTTGTAAGTTTCTGAAGTTTCATATGATTCTCACATTTCTTGCTATTTTGCTGAACTGATTCATTCATGAAATATTGAAATTGAAAACAAAAGATTGTTTTTTTTTTCTTTCCAATTTTGTTTTTTTTTTGTTGCAAGTTTGGTTTTTGGAGTTTTGTGAATTTATCTTGTATAATGTTTGTTGAATATGTATCTTATAATGTTGCTTATCAGCTATTTAAAATGATTTGTGGTTCATGATCAATTGATCATGTGGAATGGGCTATTCAACACAACATGGTGTTTGTGATTTGTGATGTATCAGGTTTTGTTGAACAAAAATGGCTTCGACTTTGACAACTGCGTCATCCGTGGGCTCTTTGGCGTCTCCCAGAAGCTGCGCTTTGGATAAGAAACTTTTGAGATCTTCGGAAAAGTTGTCTTCGGCTTCATTTACGGGTAGAAGGCGGAGTGTAAATTTGCACAAAAGATGTTCTGTTAGGGTTATGGCAATGGCCAAGGAGTTGCATTTCAACACGGATGGTTCTGCTATTAAGAAGTTACAAGTAAGATTGCTGTTAGTATTATATAATTTGATACGATATGGTGGTGAAGCGCGTGTAACTTATATTGATATGCATTATTTTTAGACGGGCGTCAACAAGCTTGCGGATTTAGTTGGAGTCACTCTTGGCCCGAAGGGAAGGAATGTTGTGTTGGAGAGCAAGTATGGTTCTCCAAAAATCGTTAATGATGGTGTGACTGTGGCCAAAGAGGTATGCTTAGCACTGAGGCGCTCCAAAAGTTTGTGTATTTTTTTCAACGGTTATCTTTCTCTACTTCTCCGTATTCTTGATTGAATTTAGAACCTTTAGTCATTTTCATTAGCTAATTAAGCACATCTTCATAATTTTATATGCAAACATGTAGATCTTCTAGGGGAAAACATACCGGTTCATTAAAAAAATCTCAATTGTTTAATAGGTTGAGTTGGAAGCCCCTGTTGAGAACATTGGTGCTAGACTGGTGAGGCAAGCCGCATCAAAAACCAATGATATGGCTGGTGATGGAACTACCACTTCTGTTGTGCTTGCACAGGGTCTGATTGCTGAAGGTGTTAAGGTTTGTGAAGAATCCATGTCATCATTTTCTTAATTCTAAATTAAAGAAACTTGCGGAAATATTTGGGATCTGAGAGCATTCTTATTGCTATTTTACATTGATTCATTCAGGTTGTGATAGCTGGTGCAAATCCCGTTCAAATTGCCAAGGGTATTGAGATCACCACAAAAGCTCTGGTGACCGAGCTTAAGTCGATGTCGAAAGAGGTATAACGGGATATTCTTCAACCTCGAAAGTGCTAATGCGAACCTTATAACCCTGATTAAAATCCTATAACTTCTTTAGCTTCCTAGCTGATTCACCATTTTTTAGTATCTCCTTACTGATTTTGTTGCGCATTTTTTATCTGAAATTTGGTTTTCAGGTAGAAGATAGTGAGCTAGCAGATGTGGCTGCTGTCAGTGCTGGAAACAACTACGAAATAGGGAATATGATAGCTGAGGCCATGAGTAAGGTGGGCAGGAAGGGTGTGGTGACTCTTGAGGAAGGATCAAGTGCTGAGAACAGCTTGTATGTTGTGGAAGGGATGCAATTTGACCGTGGTTATATCTCCCCTTACTTCGTCACGGATAGTGAGAAAATGTCCGTTGAATTTGAAAACTGCAAGGTATTTGACCATCCTACGAATTCATTCATTCGCGCAATTATTTGGATTTACTAGACTTCCCAAGTCCAGCGTTTCTGCTTTGGATCTCATTAATGGTTTGGTTTGATTTGGTTTGTGCAGGTGCTTTTGGTTGACAAGAAAATTACAAATGCAAGGGATCTTGTTTATGTTTTGGAAGATGCTATCAAGGGGGGTTACCCGGTTGTGATAGTTGCTGAAGACATCGAGCAGGAGGCTTTGGCAACTCTTGTCGTGAACAAGCTCAGAGGAACACTTAAGATTGCAGCACTAAAAGCCCCGGGATTCGGACAGCGCAAAAGTGAATATCTTGATGATATTGCTATCCTGACTGGAGGTCTGTCTAATTTTTAGCGTGAATAATTCATAATTTGGACACAAGTTTGTGTTCATGTTTAAAGATCTCAACTTTATCATTTTTTTGTGGTTTATTCAGGAACTGTGATTAGAGAGGAGGTCGGGTTATCGCTTGACAAAGCTGAGAAAGAAGTTTTAGGGAACGCTGCCAAGGTGGTGCTTACCAAGGAGTCGACTACGATTGTCGGTGATGGCAGTACCCAGGAAGCAGTGAACAGAAGAGTTATCCAGATCAAGAACCTCGTTGAGGTGATGACGGATAAACATTTTCCTTTTCTTCCATATTCTGTCTAAACCACTTTTATCACTGATCTGTAGTGATTATTTTCTATCTCGTAGGCTGCAACGCAAGACTATGAAATAGAGAAGCTTAATGAAAGAATCGCAAAACTTTCAGGTGGTGTTGCCGTCATTCAGGTGATCCATCGATGGCATGCCTCGTCAAGATGCAAGTTCTAGTTGCTAAATTTCTTTTTTGCCCTTTATTTAAGTTTTTGGCTTTGTATATAGGTGGGAGCACAAACAGAAACAGAGCTAAAAGAAAAGAAACTAAGAGTAGAGGATGCTCTTAATGCGACAAAGGTAATATATATGATAAATATGCTTTTTGGTTATGCTGCACTTGTATCATTTCTATAACATCAATCTAAGGTTGAAATGTTACGAATGGTTCATAATTTCCTCTTCTTCTCAGGCGGCTGTTGAGGAAGGTATTGTTGTCGGTGGAGGGTGTACCTTGTTGCGCCTTGCCGCAAAAGTTGACGCCATCAAAGAAACCCTCGAAAATGATGAGCAAAAGGTGATACCATATGTAAATGAGTTATGCCGCACACTTTTGATATTTTCATTTTTTACTCTTACTGAACTTCCTCAAATTGGTTTGTAGGTTGGAGCCGAAATTGTGAAAAGAGCATTGGGGTACCCAATGAAGTTAATTGCCAAGAACGCTGGGGTTAATGGAAGCGTTGTGATAGAAAAGGTTCATTGTTGTATTAATGGATCTATTTTAGTTTGTAATGTGTATTGATCACTTTGTAATAATTTGTATCGTTCTCTGCATTTCAGGTGCTGTCCAGCGACGATCCAAAATACGGTTACAATGCTGCAACCGGGAAATATGAGGACCTGATGGCTGCCGGCATAATTGACCCCACGAAAGTAAGTTTCTCTATCGATTCAGATACATCTCTTGGAAATTGAGGCAGTCCTTTGATATTTTAAGTACCAACTTAGAGTCTAGGAAGCACGGATTCACTGCTTAGAGTCTAGGAAGTACGGATTCGCTGCTTGCCCAACGAATTCGAACTTCCTATTCTCAAAGTTTGAGAGCGCTTAGTAGGATCTGTAGATGGTTTCGCTGTTGTATGACCGAGTTTTATGTCTCCTATGTGCCGTTGCAATTGTCAAGAACATTAGTAGATCTGACAATTTGGACCCTAACCCGCGGGCACCCCAAATCCAACCCGCACTTTTGCGGGTCTGGGTCACACAATAGGCCCGTTTATTTTTTAGGTCGGGCAACCTTCACTCAACCCGCTTATTTTCCATTTACGAACCCACAATCCAAGTCCTACCCACAACTCTTGTGGGTTGGGTTTATTCTTTTCAGTCCGAATTGCTAGGTCTACTTTCTGCATGGCCGTTTGAATTGTCCATCCATAGCAAATACTACACATCATATGTGGACAACTATGTCTGTCACGAGATGGAGGATCGGTAACTTTAAACTATGCAATATGCATGTAATGAAGTAACTTCGGTCTCCATGGGTACATTGGGTAGGTAAATATAAGCCGTGCATTGTGCATGTCAATATGTCATGAAGTAACCTCGGTTTCCATGGATAGGTAAATATAAGCCGTGCATTGTGCATATCATGAAGTAACATCGTTCTTTCCGTCACAGGTGGTGAGATGTTGCTTGGAACACGCCTCCTCTGTTGCAAAGACCTTCCTCACATCCGACGCAGTTGTAGTTGATATCAAGAAACCCGAACCCTTACCTGCCGGAAACCCAATGGATAACTCAGGTTATAAATCTCAACCTTACCCCTCTACGATTCAAAATTTCTAATACCAACTTAATTTTATAGCTTGATCGGATATTAACTGTTTCGTGTTTTGTTTGCCATATCAGGATACGGATACTAAACAATGCAGAAATTAGAAAATGTTTTGATTTTTGTGAGCAAATGCTGCAATTGGTTCAGCTCCTAGAAAATGTAATAAATTGAATAAATTTTGTCTATTGTTAGAGATTGTAGGACTTTTTTTTTGTTGGAATTTTTGGATAGTATTATAGTTGCAGAGTTTTTGTTAAAAGTTTCTATTTTTATGATTTTTGGTGACCCAAGTTTGCTAAAATGCGCACTTGTGCACTCAAATTTTATCAACCAACTACCTAGAGTCGGTTTTATGAACCCGAATCCAAACCCAGTTGCCCAAAACTAGTACTGCATAAATGCTGGCAATTTAGGCCCGACCTTGTAAGGACCCGATATTTGTCAATTTGGGTGGAATAAAATGAACTCTTATCAATTTCGTGTCGGACTTGGCAGATTTGCACGAATTAACACACAAACATCTTTTGATCGGTTTAGATTTGAGTTGGGCCTCTTACACTACAGAAGATTCTAGCTGAGCTGGGCTAACTCATATATGTACGCACATCATTTTGCATGTAGAATTCGAATTTATTTCGGTTTAAGTTGACTCCCCAAAAAAAATTCGACCTGAGACTCAAATGGTCAATTGTACTAGTACCTAGTTTGATTCTCAATTAATTTCGGCACGTGAGGGACGGATGAAAAATCTATCTTTAAAATTTCAACTTCTATCTTATATTCGCAATTTTAACGCAACTGCAATTATACGAATAAAAAATTAAATCTATCAAAATAATGAAAAAAATGAATAAAAACATAATTGAGGCGAATCAAAGCTTAAATATCGGGAAAAATGCATTGAATAATATGCAAATATTCCACGAATCAGCAAGTCATATGGACTCTTTTATCCGCCCAAACATCCGCACTCGCCTAACCATGAGAAACCTCCTTGTATCTATCCGCATACTCGCATCCGTGCACGAGTGTCCTGCGTACACCCAGTCCGCACCAATGACCAGTCTAGACACTGCCATCCGCACATTTGTGTCCATCCATGCATCATCATCTAGACGTAAGTGAGTCCGCAACATCCATGTAATTATGGATATGTGCAAGACCACAACATTCATGCGAGTCTAGACATATGTGAGTCCGCAACATTCATATGAGACATCCGCAAGTTCGCTTATGTCTCCTACAAACAACAAGTCTAGATGAGGACCGATCTCGTACCCACACTCTATTATCTAGATGTGAACTCACCCAACCACATGACTTCTCTCACAAAGTCCATGCCCAACTTCTTGCATTCATTTGCATCCAAGTCACGAACCTTTCCTCATTTGCATCCCAGGGACCTTGTGCGTCAATCCTCGCGCAACCATCCGCGAGCACCAACATACCACCATCACGTGTCCATATACCATCAACACGAGTTTTCATCAATCCAACGAGTCTAGATATCTGCGTTTTGCCTCTGTGAGATTCCATCCTCGATCCAAACACATGCTACCATCTACATGAGCTTCATTTGCGAGAGTCATTCACGCGGACTCAGTCTATGAAGACCATCCGCGTAAGATCCACCCATATACATCCATGCGAGTATGAAAAAGAGAATAATTATGAAGATTGAAACGGACACATTCCTCTCGCAAACTAGGTTCTCACGAGCATCTTCGCACGAACATGTCTATTTCGCGAACATGTTCCCGCGGACATGGTTCCCATGGATATAGTCCTCATAAACATGATCACCATAGACACGTTCTAGCTGACATGTTCCATGATAACTAAACGAAGAGAAGTTGACTCATTTCATTGGTGGGACCCACACCAACTCAAACCAATTAGACGTTACCACGTCAGCAGGTGAGTTGGAGGCCAATAAATAAAACCCTCAATCAAGGGTAAACTCAATTCATTTTTCATTCTATAATTTGAAAAGTACAAAACGCTCTCAATTGTTCTTTGCGTCTTCAAACTCACTTACAAATACTTGTTTGGAGATCCTGATTCTCACGCCGGAGGTGGTCCCCTGGAAACACATCTGGGGTCTTTGTTAACAGTGTATTCATCCGTGCAGGATGCAGGTCTTCACCTAACTCCCAAGATCTCAACCAAAACTTTGGACTTGAGTCCCCGCTCTGACCATCTTTAACATGCGGAGAATACTCAAGAAAACACAACACTCTTCCAAGCTCAAGATAGTTGAATTAGTGATTCCATTGCAGGAAAATTTAAAGAACAAGTCAAGTGTTCTCAACTGCAACATCGAAAAATGAAAGGTAGAAGACATGGAAAAGACTCATCCATCAACCAAGGTGACGACCAAGGTTCTGTAAGAGAGCGGATATTATCATCCACCAAGAGTAGATTGGGAGGAAGAATCGACCCTCGCACCAAAAGGTATATAGAACAAATGAATGAAGTTCTTGAGGAATTGGGACACCAAGATGACCTCCGTGAGGAGCTACAACCAATCTCTGCACCATGATGTTTGAACCTCCCATACTTCTCCTGCTCTAATCCGACAAGTTAGTCTTATCACTTCGAAGATGATCCGGACCATCACCGAGAAAGTCACTCTTTCTATACTTGCCACTCTTATCGCCCAAAGGTCAAGTTCCACCAACCATTCCTCCAAGATCTTTGCAACCACTGGAATGGCAAAGATGGACCAATCTCAACTGGTCCATATAAAGCAAAAGAATAGAGAAACCCTACTCAGTTTTGTGGAGCAATTCAAAGATGCAGTTCACAAATGCAAGACCATCTAAGATGAGACAATGTGAACGCCCTTTCGAGTCAGACTCTCGTTCATGCTTCTGCATAATGCCATCGCTTCTGAGAAAATCACCACATGGGAGCAAATGTTGAGACTAGTGTACAACCATGCTCATGCTGAAGAGATGTGCAATCAAGCAAACAAGTTCGCAACAAGATACCAATGAGAGCATAAAGGCCAGAACTTAAAGAGTAAAGGTAAGGGGAATGGGAATTTCATCTCACCTTGTAAGTCATACAATAACTCACCAAGTAAATAGTATAACTCCCCAAGCACGTCCTACACTTCTCTAAGCAAGACCTTCACCGAGACTGGCGTTGTTAACTCCTCCAAGTTCCAAAAAATATTTGACTATTTGGAGAGAATCAAGAACCTCAAATGACCAACTGTCCTACTGAGGAGAATCGAGGAAATGGCCCTGAGAAGTATTGCATTCTCCACCAATGTCAAGGTCACGAATATTGATGACTACTTTTTCATCAAGAATACCATTGAAAAGCTCATTGAAAAAGAAAAGTGCTTACTCAATTCAAGGTCAATCATGGTTAATATGAGAGAGAGAAAATATACTATGGGAGAAGAAGAGATGAAAAACTTCCGAAGACTGAACTTGAAGGAAAGCTCGTTAAGAGACTTCTAAGGGATGCTCACGGGGTTCAGTGATGCAGTAAACCTTTTCAGGGGTGTGATTTCTCTTCTAGTCACCCTCAGCCATTATCCCAAGACGAAAACGTGCATATGTGACTTCAGCGTCTTAGATATACCATCATACCACAACGCCATCTTTCAAAGGCCATTGATATATGAGTTCAAAATGGTGCCAAGTGGCATACACAAAATAATCAAGTTTCTAACTGACGAGGGAATAGTTACCATATCATAGCTAGTCCTAGGAAGAAGTTGGAACACCTTGTCAAATAAGTAAAGGGGGGAAATTTGTCATCCGTCAATTGTTCATACAAAATGAAGAGGAAGCGTACCAACTCAAAGTAAACTTCTGAGGAAGAGGAAGAAAAGTTGACCGCACCATGCGATCCCATAGAAAATCCTAACGTACACAAATAGAAAGACATAAGGGGAATGAGGTTTCCAAAGGAGGGAGAAAGAAAATGAAAAGAAGTGGGTAAATCCTCTAATACCACCCCGAGGAAGACAACATGGGCTGATCCCTCAAAGATCGTTTCTCCCTCCAAAAAGAAGCAAAATGTGGAGACTCTAAAGATGTCAGTCCTAAAAAAGTACTATGTTAAGTGTCTGATATCTCATATTTTATATGAGAGTCTCATCCTAAATTCATGCTATTCTAGATCATTTTTACCCGTTTCCATCATCATTTTATCATGTTTCTTCGTACTTTTGCTTAAGTGTCATGATATGGATTAAGTAATGATTGTGAGGTACTTTTGGCTTATTTTCGGTCTTATTCCGCTCAATTCATGAGGTTATGAGTTTATCTGTGACATATATGATGTGGGTTGTGTTTTTGTATTGTGAATTTAAGGAAACCAGGTCATATATAGCATGAAAGGTAGCTAATTTTGGAGCAAAAGCGGACAAAGAGACACATTGCCAGAATTGTTGTGGCAATTCTTATAATTGCTGCAGCAATTCTCCGTTGACTGAAGCTGACCAAAGCTTAATAAAAATGAGACACTTTCAGACTCAAATTG
>JAYMSZ010003409.1:0-10587 GCA_036897665.1 Pelargonium citronellum | reverse complement strand
GGTGGCACCAGTAAAAATTTTTTTGGTTTTCTGTTGTTGTTCTCAGAATGGGAACACATCTAACAATGGTGATGAAAATTGAAAGGGGATGGGGGAGTTTAACCAAAAAAAAAAGGATAGGGGAAAGGGGCTTGCTTTGGCAATAAGCTGTTAATTTTTGTTTTTAAACTGTGTTTGGGAAGCCCATCATCTCTGGGCTGGCTTTGGGCTTCGGCTGCATCCTTACTGGGCTTGCTTGGGCCAGTTTGAGCTGAGCCATAAGGCTCTTAATTAAAAAGAAATTTGCCAAGAGCAAGAATCGAACCCAGGCACGCCGGGGAGAAGGGGTGGCACGCTTACCGCTCGACCAAAGAGCTATTTAATAATTTTATGAATTTGATTACTATATATTCAATATTTAAAACCGTGGCATGGGCCGCTGCCTACGACAGCCGCCCCCTGTCTCCGCCACTGTATACATGACATTTCAATTTGGATAAAAAGCTTGTAGACTTGAGTAGAAGAATGACTCGAAGTTGATGATCGCGTGACGAGTGACTGCAACAACATGCTCAACAGTACTATCAGGTAAGGTTAGTACCATTACTTACGAAGCCAGTTGTAGCATATCATTTTATTGGCAATACTAACACTTCAAGGAAGACTCGAACTCGAGACCTCTTGGGGACTCACCGCCTTAATCTACTTGCCTCAAACCTCAATGGTTGTTGGTTGTTTATGGCATTTGTGCTTGAGGAAGCAAACATGTAGGTCAAGACCTCTTGGGGACTTGTTTTTATTTGAGAGTTGGCCCCTATTTAGGGTTTTGCCTCCTTTTATTTGAGAGTTGACCCCTATTTAAGGTTGCCTTTCATTTGAGAGTTGCCTCTTTTTATTTAGGTTTTTTCTCCTTTTATTTAGGATTTTGCCTCCTTTTATTTGAGAGTTGCCCCCTATTTGGGGTTTTGCCTCCTTTTAGAACATGCACTTAATCTCAATGTTTTTATTTTTATTTTTCTAGGAATCTTTACCAAAACAAGGAAAATTTCAAATTAAGCAAATACTTCTTCAATCCAACTATTAATTTGTCTAGCTAATAAATGAATAACACAATCCGATGGTTCTCCCTCCTTTTTGTATTTATGGTTTTGGTAGGTTTACCATAACAAGGAAGATTTTCAAAATAAACAAATACTTCTACTTCAATTCAACTATCAATTACTAAAACATGTTCGGCCAAGTGGTTAATACCACTCTGGATTCCCTTTGAACTCTCAAGTTCGAGCCTCCTTGTCGACGGTATGGGGTGAGATTTGTGGGGTGGAATTTGTGGGGTGGGGTTTAGGGTGACGCTCCCAAAGGGAGTGAGAAACACTGTTACTTCGAGTATGATGTCCCGTTGCTCATCAAAAAAAAATTCAACTATCAATTTATGTAATAAATAAATGGGGTTTTTTTAAAGGAAAACATAACTTTATTAATCAATAATATCACTTTCCAATAGCGATACAATCATAGAAGGAACTATAAGGTCAACTCAACAATCCAGTCTCGAGATTGGCTCCGATGACCTAACCAAAGCATGAGCCACAAAATTTGCCGATCTACGCACACAACTAAATTCCACAAAACTAAAGGACTCCAACAACTCCTTAATATCACTAATAATCAACCCAAATGCACTGATACACTCCCCTATGGATTGGATTGCATTAATCACCATAGCCAAATCTGACTCGAAAATAACCTCCTGCCATCCCCGCTCCAAGACTCATTGCATGGCCTCCCTCACCGCCATTGCCTCCACCACGTCCATCGCCGACATCCCACTCCAACACCGCCACCCACCTCCCCTCACCCTGCCATTCCAGTCTCGCACCCCCCATCCCGCCCCTACCTTTTCAGGAGGAGCAAAAATAGCCCCGTCACAGTTAATTTTAAGACCCCCTCTCGGTAGTCTCCCCTACTTCACCACCTTCCACCACCCGATCACGACCACTTGGTGGATGTTGAGGTATGTCTTCCCATGTTAGAAGTTTTGTTTTGTCTTATCTCGTTGAAAGTTGTTTTAAAGTGGACTCTAACGCACTTCAAGTCTTAGAAGTCGTGAAGATCAAATAGAAGGAAAAAACTAGTGTCTTCGGTTTGATTGTGGATAGTAATTTGAATCTTACTAAGCATATAGTTAGTATAAATTTTTGTTTTATTAGTAAGTTTGCGAATCATGTGACTTATGTTTCAACTAGGTCGTTACGTTCTATGTCAGGTTTAGAGGAGTGGGTAGACTTACAATCTACAGACGGAATTTCATATTTGTAATGTTAGATCTTTAATTAATATAATATGAGTTACTTTTTTTAAAAGAATCAATCATCTCTCATCTTTCTTCTTCACCTCTTTGCATAGGTGTCGCTCGCTGCTGCTTATACCTTGTGTGTTAGGGAGAGTTTAAGCAAATCTCATTTGATAATTGCAACTTCATATGGGTAAAGGACTTAATGAAGGATTCTGCAATAGAGTTAAAAAAACAAACAAAAGAAAAACCTTTTCTTGTATAAATTGTAAATATATGAATAATATTTTGAAATATGGACTAATTGACTCAGGTGGTGGACTCAATCAGATCGAACGATCTGTTGATCTGATCGGTTCGACCACCAGTTCGATTTTTAAAATATTGCTTTAAACACACACATAATTGTGCAAAATCTCTTATGTTTCTAATTTCTTGTGCTCCGGATATTTTTATTTTAGAATATATTGTAAATTCTTTTATTACAATTTATTTCATAATCACTCCTGAATTTACTTTAACTGCTCTGCATTTGCCACAGATCATCAACCAATGCAACCTCTATGCGCATCCTCATGGGAGTTCATGCAATGGCACACTTCTAACATCCCGCTTCCGCAACCACACAAGAATATTTTATCCGCGCCAGACCATTCTGCATTGGATTAAAGGTCATTAAAAGTCACCGATTTATACTCTAAACTTTGTAAAAGTCAATTAGGTCTCTGAACTTTGAGTTTTGGGGTCAATTTAGTCCCCGCCGTTAGATGTTAACTTTTAGTTAGTTGTGCTGACATAGACGCTGATGTGGCATTTAAAATAATTTTTCTATTCTTTAATTACACATGTGGTGCTTTCATGGCAATTTTTTTATAAAAAAAAATATACCTAAAAAATTAAATTCAAAATGACACATGTCATTGTAATATTGATCTCAATATACCTTTAATCTCCTAATATTTTTACTAATCTACCCTCCATCATTTCTAAAATACCCACACTGTCCTTAGATCATCAAATGCAAACCTAGCCACCCTTTCATCTTCCTCTATCTTCATCGTATCTCCAACGCAGAGTGACTGACTTTTCGAACAATCCTAGCAATGACAACTAGCTAGCACAGATCAGTGGACAGATCTGATAGATTGAACAAGTAGGATTCTGAAAAACAAAAATGCAACTGGGAGTTTTGTTTTCAATCTGCCAATGGGTGATTTTGTTTAGGTGTTTCAATTGATTGGATAGGTTTTGTTTGTCAATAATTGGAAGTCAAAATACTTTGGCAATAGGAAAATTCAACACGGTGAAGTTTTCATATGATTTTAAAGGATATATATCTAATATTATGAAACGAAGGATAATATAGTAAAAGTACAATATGAACTAATAATAATTTTTGAAGACCAATAACACAATGGCATGTGCCATTTTGAATTCAATTTTTAGGTATATATTTTTTTAAAATTATCATGTAAGCACCACATGTATAATTAAAGAATAAAAAAATTATTTTAAATACTACATCAGCGTTCATGTCAGCACAACTAACTGAAAGAGAGATAACACCATCTAACGGCGGGGACTAAATTGACCTCAAAACTCAAAATTCAGGGACCTAATTGGCTTTTACAAAGTTCAGGGGCTAAATTGATAACTTTTTAAAAGTCCAAGGACATGAATGACCTTTAATCCTTCTGCATTCGTACCAATCCAGACCTGTATAGGCCGCACCCCATCTCGCATCCACATATATAATTTGCACAATAGAACCCTCGAACGGCATGCCAAAAAGTCATAGCATAATCCAGCAGTGGACTCCAAAGCAAATCCCGTCTTGACAACAACCAATTACACGACGAGACTTGATTTTCTACCAAATATTATTTGAATTCATCATCAAGAATTGGTTGTTTCATAGCGTTAGATCAACAGATCACATTTGGGGCACTTGAAGCAGTACAAATCAACACATTTTAAAATACGGGAGCTTTATGATTTTTAGGAGCAAAATACTTACCCCAACTGTGATCATATGTATGAGTCATAGCAAAATGATGCCACTAGTAATGGTATTGACTGATTTGGCCAACTTCATTTCTATTGTAATGAAAATGATTCTCATTATATTTCAACTCAACCAACACCAAACAGGATCAATGACTCTCATTCCCACCAAAATCCTAATCTAAATCCTATGAAACAGAGCTCATTTTGGTGTTGATGTAGGACAGTGTTCCAAAAATTTCCACAAAGGCTGCGTCGTACTTGACAAAGGCATCCCGAACTTCAGCACACGTTTGAGCCATTTTACTCGATTCACAAGTTCCTCCAAATCCATTATTGCAGCTTCTAACGAATCAGAGCGCATGGAGTTGAGATATACGGTTCCAGCTATTCTTATCTTCTTCGAGGATCCACCGTTGCATTGCTCTGATCCAGCAACAGCTCCTGCCATTTCACCTGAAGCATCCCCAAGATGTGAACTCGAAACACTATCTGAGCAACTGATTTTCCCGATGTCACTTGCAACCCTGTCGGATTTCACAGAATCCATATCTTCCTCAGCTATTTGTTTTTCCTTAGAGTCGTTGATCAGCAAAGGTCTCTTTGCTGTTTGCTCTGATGGACCTTGAGATGGAACTGAGCTCGCTGAAAGATGAGAAGAAAATGACGCATCATCCTGAAGTGATGCCCCATCCCCAGTTGTCGCTTCAATATCTGCTCTTCCTATATCCACCACACCGATCATCAATTTGGGAAGAACCCTTACAACACAGTGGATATACAGTCAAGCAATTTTATCTTTTGACCGAGTTAGCAAATAAAATATTACTAAAGTGAGTAAGTAGTTTGACACCGCTTGAATTTACTGCAACCGATAGGTGCATGGGGGACACAAGAAAATCAAACAACGAAAAAATCACCACAATTTCGCAAAAATGTAACAAGACCCTCATTTTGGGAGAAGGACAATGGCCTATACGAAAATTGCAATTCTCATTACATGATCAAGAGATCAACTCATCAACAATACATCATACTTCACACTAACCTATAGAGTAAACCCATAAATCACAATGTGAAGTGCACATATATACCCCCAAATATAATGAAACAAGCAGTAGAAAGAAGCTGTGGACTATACATGTGTAGTAGAATATGATTATGTTCAAGACGAAATTCATTAAGCACCATACCCAAACCCCCTAGACAAATCATCTTAACATAAAATAAGTATTAATAATCAAGTAAAAAGCAATAACATTAATTTTCAGAATACACTATCCTGATCACCTTATTAATATTTATAGTTCACCAAATCTTGAGCACAGTTAAAAAATGGTTGTAACTCTTAAAACTCAACCAATATTAAGTTATCTTTCAAGGCTCAGAAGTGAAAGAGGTATTATTGCAACTACATTACCTGTACTCATGGGCTTGATTAACCGAGCACAACAGCGATGATTTTCATTATCCTGTAACCACAAACCATCACAATTAATATGCAACCAGGGAAGATAACAAACCTATAACACCAATGAATCATCACACACGGGGGAAGGCAAGCAGGATTAAAAGTACACTCCAATAAATGATTAGAATCAGATCTGCTTAACGGAGTTGATAGCATAAGGATAAAATGGAGGAAAGTAAAAGGTACCAAGGAGTTTTGATAAAAAGTTCATGTAGCCGTCCTGAACTTTGTTTAGGAAATGGTTTGGTTATCGTATTAGTTCTTTTTGCTTGAAATTAAAGATAAAGAGTTGAGAATATTAATGTAAATAGATGAAATTATTTTGAGCGAGATAGGGATAAGCAGTTTCATGAATCAAATCCATCTATAATATCATGGGCTTTGTATACCTAGAGCGCCATTACTCTAATACCTTTCAAGAACTCCCATTCTAGAAGGCTAGAACTTGACAATTTCACTGCTAAGTAAAATAACTAAAAATTACCCTTACAGCACAGTATTTACATGATAAACTCTAGCCTCTTTAAAGAGAAAAAGATAAGTCAACTTTTTTTTTATGCACAGAGAGATAGTACAACCAACGAATACTTAGGGTCTTCCTAACCTCGATTAGCAACAACAGTGTGTACAAAAACACAACTAACCTTTGAAATTCCACTACAAAACATGAATCAAGAATGAAGTCTGTTAAAAATACTTCAAACAATAAAAAGCTCATGTCAATCTTGGCCATGACCTAACTTTCATACCATTTTCAAGTTGATATATTCAGTCAATAGAAAGTTAACAGTAAAAATATTATACCAGAAAATATATTACTAAAACATCCCTCCTCAATTGACTTGACATGGAAGGCAAGTTGTATAACCAGATAAGTCGTACAGAAGAATTAGGTACAATTAAAGACACCTTAGTTGATCAAAACGATCACATGTGATGAACCATATTTTACCTCAATAAGCTTATTTTTATACATTTAACACTCCCCCTCACGTGCAGGCCGGATAACACAACGGACCTTCCACGTGGACCAAGAAGGGAGACAACAAAGACAGGTCATTAGTCCCAAACTAAGCCAAACCAAACCAACTTTGACACCGTGTTAAACTTGATCCAGCCTAAAAGCTTAAGCTGATAGGTGGATGGCCCATCGTATATCAAGTGGTGACAAACTTCACATTCTTTTGATATGGGATACATTAACAAGTAGCATCCAAGAAATGTTCTATGCATTAAAAATGTTTTCTAAAGGGAACTCCGAAACAAAATCTAATTAGCGAAAAAAATCAAATGAAAATAGAATGCATTAAGAGATAGATATAATAACAAGGGAAGAGTACAAGGAAGCAACCTTAGGATTTGGCACCATCCAACCTAGTTCCCGAGACCAATCTAAGGATGGGCGTAGGTCCTTACAAAAAGCTTCGTATGATGACCCTTCACCCGCAGGAGGAGGAAGCAACTCAATCTAGGAAAATAAGAGATGATAAGAACAAAAGAGCAGCAAATTAATTAAGAATAAGCATTATACTAAGAATGGGAGAGCCAAAGAGTACTTTTGATGAATAGCCACGAGATTGATAGTTCAATGAACATTAGAATTTAAGCTTAAATCATCTTATCATCAGTACAACAGATTCCAGAAATAATTAACCTAAAACATGGACAAGTGCAAAATCTTCCCAGGAACAACTTAGCCGTTACACCAAAACTTACCCTCTTCCAAGGAAATGTCTAAATTTTGAAATTTAATGTGAAGTCTATACGTCCAGTCAATGAACAAGAAAATCTAATTGGTTAAAAATGGGTAAATCCAGAGTCGAAATCTGTCTAGCACTACTTTTATAACGCAAATTGATACTCCTATTTTTTTTAGATGTTAGGACATTTCGACCTCCTTGTTCAGTCCACAAAGGTTGCTCAAAATTAAGTGCAGCAAATATCATCTCTAACTTTCAGAGAAGCAGATTATGAGGAATACCTCAAGCATCTAGATGCTAAGCAGTCGTCACATGGGTCCTTAATTCAGTGTGCTTTAGATCGGTAACTGCCATTTACTATCTCATCTTACCAATTCAGTCTCCCACATCGGTCACTATAGCAAATGAATCTATAGATACTGCTAAAGATGTAGGTCAAGCACTTTCTCTTCCCTCTTGCCCTTTAATTTCTACTAATTCCTGGTTTTCCTTTTGATCTTGATTCTGTTAGTAAACTCACTCATTCCTTAAATTGTGCCATCACTTAATGCCTATGTTTTTACAGAGGATCACAGAATGGGACGAACGATTGGCACAAGACCATGAATCAAATGGTGTTGATGTCTTTACCTTCGCCAACTACTTGGCTATGTTACTTGTACCCCCACTTACTCTCCCACTCTTCTTTACAAGCATTTTGGCCATCCAAGCTAATCAAAGCTTAAAAAAAAATGATTTTAGGTCCTTATTGTTTGTCATCTTTGAATTGTGATTCTCGTCTTTGGAAATGCACTCGTACTCAATTGCCCAAACATGTTAACAATCGGGCCTTGTCCCCCTTTTAATTTGGTTCATATTGATGTTTGGGGTCCAAATTGAGTCCTATACTCCTATCCATTTTAGGATTTCAATATTATATTACTTTTTGTCGATCACTATTCTAGATACACTTGGGTGTTTATAATGACAAGTACAAAGTTGTATTCTTTCTTTCAAACTTCATGTGTGGACTGTGGAAATTAAAACTCATTTCATACAACCATTCATACTTTGGATAGTGATATTCCTATAGAATTTTATACAATCTAATACATACATATCATCTCAAGGTATGTTGTATTAGTACTCTTATTTTTGCACTTAGCAACAAAATGGAGTTAATGAACGCAAAATAGCCATGTAGTTGGAAATACTCACTCTTCTTCGTAAATTGTTCCTCTTCGTTTCCAAGTTGATGTTCTCATTGCTAGTTTTTTAATTAATCGAATGCCTCTTATGCGTTGCAAAATCATGTTCCCCAAGAAAAGGCAAATGCAACGGCATCTCTTGCTCTAAGAGCTTAGTCTATCTAGCCCATTCAGTTGCTTTTAATCCTCCAAATTTAAGACTCAGTAACGCCCTTTCCTTTTATATAAGCCATTTTCATTATCTTTCATAATTGCCAAAAATCTATTGAGCCATCCAATTATGATTCCATGGGCAAGACCTCCACTATCAACCAAATAAACTTTCCAAGAATTTTATCCAATTTAAATGTTTTGTCTATAACTTATTCCCGGTCTTGATACATTTTATCCTTGTTCTATGTGTCTTCTTTGGATACACACGTCGATACTGCCTTTTGCAAATGTCACTTTCTTTGAGTATTGTGTCTTAGTTGAGACTCGTGTGCACTCACTTCCTGCTCCAAAACTAGGTCTCCTCTCCCAGTAGCCAATTTCACATTACAATTCAAAAAGGTATGTGTACCCCCCATCAATCTCCATCCATTCTATGATTAAATGAGTTATCATCAGTTGTTTGCGCCATATTTTTGTTCCTAAGAACCTCTAAGAAGCTCTATCAAGTCTTGGGAGGTGACAAACAAAGGTTAACAAAATAAGTGCTTTGCAAGCTAACATCATTGGGAACTGGTATAGTGACCTCCTGGCCAATCTATTGTTGGTTGTTAATTGATGTATACTATTAAGATTGGTCATGATTGTAATGTCTGCCGGTTAAAAGCATAGTTGGTTGCCTAAGGTTACACTTGCCACTAATAATCATGATACATAGGAGTTGGGGTGTAAACTATGCCACCAGCCACCCATTATATAGTCTAGAGCAATCTCATAGTGCTTGGTTTAGGAGCTGGAACATTGTTATTTAGGGATTTGGTTTGCACCATAGCAAGACTATGCTCAGATATTTCTGTCATAAAGATTGCTCATCCCTACGTACTTTTATAAACTCCTTGGCCCTACCTAAAAAAGTAAAGTTCTGTGGGGATTATGACTTCAAATGGAATATATGAATATATGATGGATAGGTTCCTCAACTCCCCTCAAAAATAAGGAAACGATACTGTAATATTACACACGAATGGGGAGTATTACATACTGTAATAAAAACGAGATGAAGTCAAAGAACAGGAGTATTTACCTGAACCTTCTCTTCCCCTAGTATTTCAGTTATAGTTCCAGACCAGAAACAACCAGTTGTAAACCAATCTACCAAATCACCAACCTTCCAAACATCATCAACAATGACTACCACATTTGAAATGGAATCAAGGTTAGGCATCTGACTTTCACGATGAATAGGTGGAAAGGGAGGGCGCATCATCAAGTGCCGATTTTTCTTTGACTTGCTACTACCAGATGGGAGTTTTTGAAATATTTGTTCCGGAATTATTTCTACAAAACAACAAAAGAGACAACAATAAATTCTGGAAAAAAGTGTAATGTCTTTTCCTCCCAACAAAACCAATAAATGTCTTTGTTCACAAAACTCAAGCATACAACAAGCACTCTTTCTTACCAGACTTTAAACAGGCACAACCACTTCAATAATGTTTGTTTATCTTGGTTAGACTTTGAAGAGAAAAATACACTACTGCCACAATCAAAATTTTCATTTCTTTATCAAATGCAAACAGATATCAATCAATGTTATTCCTTATACAAAACTTCCAATGAGTTTAAAGAGCGAGTAGCCACCGCAGTCCTATTTATTTATTAATTTTGTAATAAAAAGAGAAAACCAGAAAAATTATTGGTCGGCCAAGTAGCCTATGGTTGGCACCAGAACTGCAGAAGCGTCAAGCCTCTTAAAACAAACAAATATATATACAAATATATATACATATATATATATATATA
>JAYMSZ010003408.1:0-10587 GCA_036897665.1 Pelargonium citronellum | reverse complement strand
GTGTGTTTGGATTGACCCCCCAGGTCAAGACAGGCGCATCAATGTATAATTGTGATAATGTCCTAACTTTTACATTGCTTTATTTTCTAAATGTAGAGAGCATAGATGCAAATCAAGATGCTCCAAATGTATCTGAGGGGAACATTGGTAAGTACTAATTGTTGGAAGTATATATATGAATACTAGCACTTAAACTCAACTATAACGTATGATTTTTTTTAAAATGCAGGACACATAGATGCAGATCAAGCTAGACAAAATAGAATTCGTAGAATTCATATCAGGAGAGGTAAATATTTATACAATTATAATATAATTTTAGAAAGATGAGATTTATATTTATATTTGATGTTAATATTAATTAGACATAACTCATATGTTATCATAATCATTAGTTTTGAGTCGACTCACCTCCATTTTACCATATATATATATGAATTTTTATAGTTAACATACTTATATCTCATAATTTACCATAATAAGTGTTCTAATTTTTAAATTTTATATTAATAGCTAATAATACTACACGTGCGGATCTCTCTGCATATAAAGGTTAGCATTTTATTACTTCAATAGTATATCACTCTTGCAAACATATAAATCTAGATTAGATTTTTTTTAATAATTGTTAATTATATATTTCTTTTTTGTACATATATTACAGCTCATACCACTAATGAGTTGGTTAATTTTGGAAATCTCTCTCATATTTGCTCAAATTGTGGTGCAATTGTTTGGCTTGAAGAAAGAGCACATAAAACTAAATTATCTGCAAATCTCTCATTCAGAATTTGTTGTCAAAGTGGTATTGTCCAATTACCACCTTTGAAACAATTTCCGTTATTTTTGCAGCAGCTACTTAGTTTTCTAAGTGACTCTAGAAGTCGTAAATTTAGGGAGAAAATTCGGATCTATAACTCTATTTTTGCGTTCACGTCTTTGGGTGGTAATATAGACAATGAAATTAACCGGGGTCATGGCCCATACTGCTTTAGACTCAACGGACAAAACCACCACAAGATGGGCTCATTAGTTCCCTTAAATAATCAGAAACCTCGATTCTGTCTGTTGTACATATATGACACCGATAATGAAATTCATAATAGGATGTCAATCATGTCTCCGAATGATTGCGAAGATAGTTTAGATCCTACAATAGTGCATAATTTAATATCAATGCTTAATGAGAATAATGAGTTGGTTAAATGGTTCAGAATGGCACGAGATAGAATGAATGATGATAATCTGATAATGTGCGTTTGATTCTGAAATCGACACGCAGTACTGATGGTAGAGTGCAGAATATGCCACAAGCCTCTGAAATTGCTGGTTTATTGGTTGGGGATGAGATTGCTAATGACATGACACGAGATATTATAGTGGAGCATAAGATTATAGGTCTTGAACGAATAAGTGATACACATCCTAGCTTCATGGCATTGCAATATCCTTTGCTTTTTCCTTATGGTGAGGATGGTTTTCATGAAGGCATAAAATACAAAATTCAAAAAACAACCCGTACCCATATTACGATGCGAGAATTTTATGCATATAAGTTACACGATCGAATTGGAGAATCAGATGCACTGTTATGTGCAGGAAGGTTATGGCAACAATATATCGTGGACGCATATCTTGCATAGAGGAAGATCGATTGAATTGGGTTAAAAGTCATCAAGATAAGCTTCGTATTGAAGTAATGTCTGGATTGCGTGACGCTGTTTTTCGAGGTGATACTGATGCAAAAAATGTAGGTCAACGCATATTGTTGCCTGCTTCATTCACTGGTGGGCCACGATATATGATTCAAAATTATCAAGATGCAATAGCCATTTGTAGAACATTGGGAAATCCAGATTTATTTCTCACTGTTACCTGCAATCCCAAATGGCCTGAAATTCGTGAAGTTCTTGGAAGGAGAGAGGGTCAAAGACCTGAGGACAGACCAGAATTGATAGAATTCATTTGTAGAATTCAAGTGTTTTCAAAATGAAATTGGATCATCTCATGGATGATTTAATAAAAAGAAAGTTTTTTGGAGTTGTTACCGGAGGTATGTAACTATTTTTCTTTTACTATTTAGTTACTCAATATGCAAATGCTTATATGTGTGCGCGCGTGCATGCACACATTTTTTAAATTTTTTATCTAATACTTAAAATATATGTTACAGGTTAATGTCATGTTTGATCAATTTTGTAGTTATGTTTAGGTAAAGCCCCAATTTGAACCTTGAATTTCGTGTTTCGATACTTTTATTTAAACCCAAAATTAGTTCCTAAACTTTCAAACCTTAACCCAATTTTGTCTCTAAACTTTCAATAGTTCAAGGACGAAATATGATCAATGTTTCAGAGTTCAGAGAGAATTTTGGGTAAATATTTGAAAGCTCATGAGCTATTTTGAGTAAAAAAAAGTTTATAGATCAAATTTGGTAAAAACATGGAAGTTCATGAACTAATTTGGGCTAATAAAAATTTAGGGCCAAATTGGGTCATTTACCTGATTTTTAAGCATGTTGAATTTTGTATTTGTACTAAGATATTTTGTGCATAAATATTTGTGTACAGCTGTTTATACTATTGAATTTCAAAAACGAGGTCTACCACATGCTCATATCGTTTTGTGGTTGCATCACCAAAGCAAGCTATACACACATGAAGATATTGATAGTTTAATTTCGGCCGAGATTCCAGATGCAAGTGACGATCCGATTGGCTATGCTGCGATTGCGAAACACATGATGCATGGACCATGTGGTGATGCATGTCGTTCGTCTCCTTGCATGATCGATGGAAAATGTAGCAAGAAATTTCCAAAAAACTTCACCATTAGCACTGTAATTGATGATTCGGGGTTTCCAATTTATAGAAGGCGCGATAGAGAAGGTGTACAAGTTGAGAAGAGTGGGATCTACCTCGACAATCGTTTTGTTGTTCCTTATAACCGTGATTTGATAGTGCGTTATGATTGTCATATTAATGTGGAATGGTGCAACAAGTCACGCTCTATTAAGTATCTTTTCAAATACATTGAGAAAGGGCATGATCGCGGGACAATTTTAATTCAACACATACCTTCAAATAATGGGCGTCAATCAGGCTACAACAAAAATGACGAGGTTAGTCATTACTTAAATTGTAGATACATATCTGCATCTGAGTCTTCTTGGAGAATTTTTGCTTTTGATATACATTATAGACTACCTTCTGTAGAGCGTTTGCCATTCCATCTTGAAGGAGAAAAGAATTTAACATTTCAAGATGATGATAATCCTCAACAAGTGCTATTTCGTGGTGAAATGAATTTGACAAAATTTGAGGCATGGTTTTTGAGTAACCAAACATACTCTCATGGTAGAACATTAACCTATGCTGAGTATCCGACTAAGTTTGTTTGGAACCAGCGATTAAAAGAGTGGTCTCCAAGACAACAAGGTCATTCGATAGGTCGTCTATCGTACCGTCATCCTACAGCAGGTGAGAGATTTTACTTAAGAATGTTATTGAATGTTGTTAGAGGAGCTACAAGCTACAAAGATATTCGATATGCAAATGGAGTTCTTTATTACACATATAAAGAAACATGTTATGCCATTAGATTGCTTGGGGACGACAAATAATGGCATGATGCATTGGTTGATGCAAGTTTTTTTTGTTCTGATTTTCAAATGCGTTCTCTATTTGCTGCGATTCTAATTTTCTGTGAAGTTGTTGAGCCTAAGAAATTATGGGAAAAAAATTGGAAGTTATTATGCGAAGGTATTACTGCAAAGCAAAGAAGAATTCTTCAGATTCCTACGCTCAATTTCTCAGATGAGCAACTGCAGAATTATTGTTTATGTGAAATTGAAGAGATTCTACGAGATTGTGGCAGGACGTTAGAGGAATTTGGTGGCATACCCTTTACCTGATGAATCACTTAGAAGGAAAGATGGCAATCGCTTGATTGCGGAAGAATTAAATCAAGACAGAGAAAAACTTACACGAGAGTTTCAACATTTATATGATGGTCTAAATGTGCAGCAAATGGAAGTTTACAAGTCAATCATTAATGCAGTATATGACCAATCTGGTGGATTTTTTTTCGTGTATGGCCATGGAGGTACTGGTAAAACATATCTTTGGAAAAGAATTATATCCAAATTAAGATCTGATGGACGTATCGTTTTGGCAGTTGCTTCTTCGGGTATTGCGTCAATTTTGTTACCTGGAGGTAGAACATCGCATTCACGATTTCATATACCCATAGTGATAGATGAATTATCATGTTGTTCTATCAAACAAGGTTCACATTTGGCTGAATTACTAAAGATTACAGATCTGATTATATGGGATGAAGCGCCGATGTTACACAAACATTGTTTTGAGGCTTTAGATAGAAGTTTGAGAGATATTCTTGGACGCAGGTGCGCAGATGCAACGAATAAACCATTTGGTAGCCTTCCAGTATTGTTAGGTGGTGATTTTCGACAAATTTTGCCAGTAATTCCAAAAGAACGTCGTGAGGATATTGCTGAAGCATCGATTAATCGTTCTTATTTATGGAATTTCTGCAAAATATTCCACTTATCCATCAATATGCGGTTACTACAACCAGGATGCTCAAACAATGTTGCAGATTTTATTAGATGGATTCTAGATGTTGGAGATGGGAAAGCACAGACAATTTCAAAAAATGACGAATATCACTCATCGTGGACACAAGTTCCAGACTATTTGTTGCTCAAAAGTAACTCTGATCCTATTACTACAATTGTTGATTCTACTTATCCCAATTTTGCTTCGAATCACAGGTCTGAGAAATATTTGAAGGAAAGAGCGATACTTGGAACAAAGAATGAAGTTTTTGATGAAATAAATTCGTTCATGCTTAATTTAATTCCAGGTGAGACTTAAACTTTTCTTTCTTCAGATTCAATTTGTAAGAGCTCTGATAGAAGTGCAGATTGGGATGTGTTGTATCCAATAGAGTTCTTGAATTCTCTTAGATTGCCTGGAACCCCAAATCACAAATTGGTCTGTGTAATGGTACTCGAATGGTTGTCACTAATATTCGAAGTTGGATCATCGAAGCTAAAATAATTACAGGTACCAATATAGGCTCTAAACACTAAATTCCGAGAATGGTCATGACTTCATCAGGAACCAAGTTTCCTTTCCAAATGAAGCGCAGACAATTTCCACTGACATTAAGTTTTGCAATGACTGTCAATAAAAGTCAAGGTCAAACGCTTCAACATGTGGGTTTGTATCTTCGCCAACCTATTTTCTGACATGGTCATGTTGCGATATCTAGAGTTACATCTCCACACGGATTAAAAATTTTGATTGACAACCGTGAAGACGGTGATGATGGAGTTACTCAAAATATTGTGTAAAAGGAAGTGTTTAACAATCTTTCATGAATATTTATTTATTGATTTATTATTTAGTACATTCAATTTTGACTATTTTTTCATTAGTTCAAAATTGCCAATTTTTTTATTCATAAATTTTGTTATGCAATGTTATTTGAGTTCTATTAATGACACTATTGTCTTTTTCAATATCATATTCTATTTAAAAAGTCATTTGAAATTAATTACTTGATGAATGATATTATAATAGCAGTAAATAGTTTAGTGAAATATAGACCCGGGCATTGCCATTAAAGAGTTGAAGAAGATTTTCAATTTTGAACTGCACGATACTAATTTTGAAGATATGGAGTATGCTTGGTTTAATTTTGACATAATTGAAACTTTATAGGAGGAGTTGTTGGCCGAGAACAAAAGTAACTTGCAGGTTCTGGATTAACAAAGCTATTCTTGAACAGAATCATATATAGTAACTTGCAGGTTCTGGATTCAAGAAACAA
This sequence comes from Pelargonium citronellum, assembly GCA_036897665.1. Taxonomy (NCBI): domain Eukaryota; kingdom Viridiplantae; phylum Streptophyta; class Magnoliopsida; order Geraniales; family Geraniaceae; genus Pelargonium; species Pelargonium citronellum. Next base: position 4,728 of record JAYMSZ010003408.1, on the reverse strand, counting down.
CATAACATGAACTTGGGACAGACTGAGTTCTCATTTGAAGATTGATTAAGAGTTTAAGTTTGATTTTGATTTTTTTTATTAAGTTTAGAGTTAGAGTTTGAGTTTGGGTTTGATTCTAGACGGATTGGTGTATATTTGATTTATGTTTTTAAAATCTGAAAAATCCAGATTCCGGCTACCGGTAACTTCAAAGCGATGAACTTTCCGCTGTCGAAAATTTCATAGCTTTGACGATTTTGGTCGCCGAAATTGTATTTTCCAGATTTTTTTTAAAAAAAATTCAAAGATCTAATATTTGTACCAACTCTCAAATAATTTTTCCAAACACAAAATCGAACTCAAACTAAATTGTACAATAAACTGGAATTTACAAACTCACCCAAAATTAAGACACTGATATCTCAACACTTAAAAAGTATTAATGGAGCCCCAATTTCACTAAGGAGCAAGACTTGAGATTTCTCAAAACTTGCCACTATTTTTAACTGATTAATTCAAATATTTCCAAACTCAAACTATTGACATATTGGAAGAAGAAGATGGGCGGTGGTGGTCCGGTCAGATTCAAAATTGCAGACTCATATTTTCCATAGATTGAAGATGAGATGAAGACAAGGAGATAAGGACATTTTAGTCAATTTGACAATTAAAAATGACATGTGAGTATCACATGACAAAAAAATTAAATTTATTGTTAATATGTGAAAATAATTTAAGTACTCCTAAAACTATATTTTTAAACTTAGATATATCATGTGTTTTGAGACTGAAAAATGGATTCTCATAGATGTCATTATGTTTTTTTTCAAAAAACTTGCATATATCATGTGTTTTGAAACTGAAAAACGGGCCTCCATGTGTTATTACCCCAAAAATTAAACTTAAAGTTAAAACTTACTGGTGTCTCCCTGGTCTCTGATAGGAGGCAGAAGACCTTGGAGTGTCCAATCCACAGACTGGGGAAGATCTTCCGGTACATCCTACAATTAAAATTCACAAGGAAAATAAATGTCCAAGGTTGCCATAAAAAAAAGGTTCATTTTTTATGCAATAACGGTGAATGAGCGATTGCAACATAGCAAATAAAAATTTGCAATAAGTTAAATTATGCAATAACAGTAAAATACTAAAATGAGCAATTCAAGTTGTCAGCCAAGCCTATAAAATCATGCCAGCTTATAATGTTATATCGTCAATTATATATATAAGCAAATTGGATGTAACAAACCCAAAGTAATTAGATACATAAGTTGTGCTAGGATCGATGTACCAAATATAATGCAATAAACAAGTAAAGTATAATGTGGAAATTAGAAAGAATTGATACTACAAACACTATATATTCCAATTAAATACGTAATGTGGAATTGACAATGCAAAATTCAAACTAAGGATGAAAATTGCACCAAAATTTTACAGGGACGGGAATGAGAATATTTTTAAAAGAGAAAAGAGAGAATTTTTTCCGCTCTCCAAAAATGAGTGGGTATGGGAACCGATTTTTCTTGCACTCAAATTTATGTATATAAAGATTACATTTAGTAGTAAAATATATACCATATATATATAAAACGTTTATAGTTTTTTTTATCGCAATCCTAATATTATGTAATATATTTAGTATTTATATTAAACTATTTTATTGATTACATGCGCACACAATTAATTTTTCATATTTAAAATAAACATTATAAAATAAAAGTAAGCAATAAAAAATATATATTTATTATAAAATAATATTAAGGAAACTCTCAACAAAATTATCCTTGCTTAAACTAAAACAACAAACATTTTATTACAGTACAATGAACACATTTATATAGGATGAAACTTAAATAAAATGACATTTTTTACATTTAAACTTTGATAGAGTTGGTTTCAAAAAAAACTTTGATATGATTGAGAATATCTTGAAATAACAAAAGAAAAAGTTCTAGAGAGTGAAAGTGCAAGCTAAATAACGTCTTATACTCACTCCGTCTCAAAATGAGTGTACTATTTCCATTTTTTACAAAAATTAAGAATTACAAGAAAATTTAGTGTGTTTTCAATACTACCCTCACTTTTCCATGTGCACCCATGTGCACCCTACGTGCAACTCATAAGTGATAAGGTTAATATGGGAAAAACAATGATATATTAGCCTAAAAATAGAAACAAGACACTCATTTTGGGACGGAGGGAGTATTACTAAACATATGAACATTAACTTTTTTTTTTACGGGTGAACATTAATTTTTTTAATTCCAATATAATTGAAAAACAAAATGATGTTAATGCATAAGAAAATGAGGTAATTACAGATAGCCCATATGTACTATGCACTCATGACAGCTAGCTACTCTAAACTATCAAATTTTTCACCCAGCTTCTATGTACTTGTCATTTAATGGAATCTGTTATATTTTGGATGGAAAATCCATCTCTCTCATCACATGTTAGGCATGTGACTTTCTAATTTTTTAAAATTCCAAAAATGCCCTTCTTCATCACACATTCAAGAACAATGAAGAGCACTTGAAGATTCCGGCAAGCTCATGAGTTTTCCGGCGAAATTTTTGCAGATTCCGGCGAGCTAATAAATTTTCCGGCAAGATAAATTTTGATTTGTTGAAATTATGATGAAGAACATCCATTTTCATATTCAACCAACCATTTTCATATTCAACAACAAATTATCAAGAGTATATAGAAGAATCTCATTGATATTTGGCACAAACAATATTCTTCCAAAGAGAACCCAATTGAAACGCAAACCGCCACCCCTATTTAGCGAGGAGATTAATGTTTCCTAGAGTTGTCGGACACCCAATCTCCTATGGACACGCTTACAAGTCACAACCGACCAACGAACTTTGCATAAGCCACGCTTAGCGGAGCTGTTAGACCTCAATTTTATGTATTTTAAATTGGAAAAAGGTCCAAAATGATCCCTGAATTATCCAGTTCATGTCATTTTGGTCCCTGAATTAAATTGGCACGTTTGATAGTTGGGGGACTAAAATGGCACGAACTGGATAGTTCAGAGACTAAAGTGGCACGAACTAGATAGTTCAGGGATTAATTTGGACCTTTTTCCTAATATTAATCATTGCTACGTCATCAATTTAGTATTAAAAAATATTTTTTAATACATTTTTAACGGTTCCGCCAGTGAATTTGACGGAACGTCCTTACACGGCTTGATTTTCGAAAACGTTTGAACTAAATTGGCTCTTTCGCCTATCTTTTGGATTAAAATGACACATTTGATAGTTCAGAGACTAAAATGACACGAACTGAATAGTTCAGAGACCATTTTGAACATTTTTCCTTTTAAATTTGACAAATTTTCAAAACAAGTTCCTCTTTTTCTCTATTTTGGCCCAAGTCAATGTTACACCAATCACCTTTCCTAATTTTTTTTCCATAACTATTCTTACACAAATAACATGTGAAATAATGATGAACATGCAGTTTTATGATGAACCTAGGGATTCGAATAAGCAAATTTGAACATGTTGAAGATATGATATTCTTGTGCTAGTTTAACCTTGTATGCATTGTCATTGATCAATTCGAGAATCTTGAAAGGGTTATCAGCTGTATCTTCAACTTTTCAGAACTACCGCTAGAAAATATGTTATTGTGCAAGTGTATTCAAACCACGCTACCTTATTGAGACACCACATTCTTCAAAGGGTTGTCGGTTTGTATCTCCAACTATAATCATCGTGTTTGCGATGAAGCACCCGACATATTTATTTGTCGTGTTTGTGTTGAGTCTAAATAAACATATATGCGCGATTAATTATTTGCGGTGTGACATACATTACAAGCAATCATATTTAAGAGTTGTAATAATACCTCTAAAAAAAGAGTTGTGATAATAAATTAACCCAAAAGACCCTAACTTCTATAATTGTCTATATGATTTTTTTAATGTTATGTCAAGTAAGTTTAATTTTTAATATTTAATCGTTTTGAGTTGTGTTGGGTCAAATATGTCAAAAAGTGACGTGCAAAACTTGTTAAGACATGGTGTATAGTATTAACCCGACTCATATAGTACATAAGCATGTAGTGTTTGTGTTCAATATATCTAAGCGTATTTACTAATTGTGTCATGTTAATCAATTTAATACACAATCAATAGTTAACTTCCAGCACGACACGAAACCAATACACACAAGTCGCAGTTGCGAAATCAATATCCTGCTCTAAGAATAAACCTAGCTAGTTTGATCCTATCTAATTGCAAAATACAAAATAGTGCTTACAAAATTGTCAAAGCTACTAAAAAATGTCATGCTAGAGATAAAATAAAATTCACCCTTTTGCAAGGCCAAATTTAGAGTTTACAAGGCTGCCATACACATATTTAAAATTTGGGCACGCAACTTACATTGACTTTACATTAAAATCTATTTCATTCTCATTCACTACATCTCATGTAATGTTGTTTGAATCATTTTCATTCTTATTATTCTTATTATTATTTTGCTAATAAAATTTTTTTAAAAAATTAAATTTATTAAATTATTCACTTTTAAAAATATTTAATTAATTCCCTCAAAAAAATATTTAATTAATTATGCGAAAAAATAGTGATCATTTAAAATTTTTATAAACGATACAAAATAAAAATCAATATACAAGACGAAAATAACTAGAATTGCTTATCATGAGTGTATATTATTTTGTTAAACGAAGTTAATAATTGTATTCCTCTCAATAATTTACACACAC
>JAYMSZ010003407.1:0-10591 GCA_036897665.1 Pelargonium citronellum | reverse complement strand
GGAAGCAAAGCGACCCGCTTGAATCCTCATCATAAACGGCTTAGCCTAAATAAAAAATAATTTAACTTAAAATCTTTAATCCCTATATATTTATATATTCATGGTTATAAGTATCAAATTAAAAATATAATAAAATTATACTTTATTTAGGGACTGATTTGAAAATTTAACTAGTATGTTGGGGTTAATTTATAAAATTATATAAAAAGGGCACAATTGAGTGAAATGAAGAATTTAGGATTATAAATCTCAAATTGAAAGAATTTCGAGTGAGAAGAACAATAGAGCCAAATCCATGGAAGAAAAAGAAAATAATATCATATTATATATTTGGACTCATCAAATTCCAATATTAATTAAGCCAAGATCAACAATTAAACAATTTGGCTGTTAGTGTCAACCACAAAATTTCACGGGTTATGGAGCTTTTCTCGTACAAGACATAGCTAGACAAACCATTCCGTGATTAATTATATTCTCTTCTCTAACTTCACAAAATTACCATTTTATCAACAATAAATAAATGTATCTTAGACTCCAGCTTGGGGCACATAGGTCTTTTGACAGTATATAATTAAAAATAGTAGTATATTTTTATGAAGCTAAATTAATTATTTATTGATCAAGTGGATAAGCCTAGAAAGAATCAGTTTGGAATTGGAAAATGTTTCATTTTTGTTGTTAAATTTTCTTTTTATTTCATGTTATTAGTTTCTGTTTTTAATTCACTATTTGAACTATCTATATAGTTTAGATTTGATTAATAAATTTTATATTAAATTAAACTAACGCATATCTTTTAATATTTAAACTAAAAACAAGTTGATCATATGGCAATGACGTGACAATAACTAAATACATATTATTAAAACGAACGACACACAATGAACATTTGGAGGGATGACGTCTTATTATAGAAAACAAAACAATATTGTCGATATGAACATCAAATTTACATAATTTTAAGACTAAACAAAAAATATAAAATAATTTGAAACTATATTTTAAAAAACCTTCAAATTGTCAATATAAAACAATAAAGATAGTTTAAAGATTAAAATAATATATTTTCATTATAAAATATTATCGAGTGATTGTCGTATCGAATCAAATCATATTGTTGCATAATTAAATTCATGCATGTTCTCTTAGCTTGAATTTCTCATCTACTTAATTATTTTTATATTCCAATCAAATATATTAGATATTGACATTAGAGTTGAATGCATTTGGCCTGACAGTTTTTTTTTTATAATGATCACTTGTAAATCATAAGTTATACATCTCAGGAGAAAAAATTGTTAATCATAATCAGTTAACTTCATGAAAACATAATTTATAATTAACTATTACCATAATCTTCCCATTCAGGTAGTTAGAAAAATATGGTGAGAGTTCAGGTGCTGTGTAAACATCACATGTCAGCAAAATAATTGATTTTAAAGTAATCAAAGAATAGATCAAAGTTTAAGCACTTAATTAAGTTTTAAAAGAAGGTGAACTGACACGTGTGAGGTGGTACATGACTACATGAGTTTTTCTATACGAATTAATATAGCGTCTGATCTGACTGTTCGAATTTTTAATCTCCTAGAAATAATCTTTTGAAATATTACTATTTTAATCTCTAATTTTAACCTGATAGTCATCAAGTTTCTTTGTTAGACGGTACAAACATTTTGCTCACATGAGTAAACACATGAATGGTCAATTTAACATGAGAAAAAAGTTCTCTCAATTTTTTTTTGAAACTTATTGTAATTTAATAAAACCAATTTTTTTCATGTACGATCGTGCTTGTGTTAACTCCCATGAGTTAAGAGTTTGTATCGTATGGGAAAAATTGTCACCCATGTATGATTAAAAAATCGTAGCAATATGATAATTCCTCCCGTTCAAAATAATTGTCCATGGGAGTTGGTTAGCATTAGATTTTACCCATTGTATCCCCATGTGCTATTGGCCTATTGTTATGAAACTAATTTAAAGACTTTTAACAAATTAATCAAATTATTTTGAGTCAGAAAGTGTAATATACAAATAACTCTTCTGCTTTAAGGAGATTGGATCGATCGAATCAAACATCACATTAACTCTTATAATAAAAGACACATGCAAAATCTTTTGATGAACCAACACGGCTCCTTTGTATAATTAATATTTAACTCCAAACTAAAATATTGTTGGGAACACCTAAGATGTGTACTTGAAAACACGTAATTATTGGTACAAAACAGTATATAAAGACCTAGGAATCAAAGCCATTTTCTTCAACCTGAGCTAGTGCTTTAACAAATTGAGAGGATCATGGGTTTGAAAGGTACGCTGACAATAGAGACTGAAATCAATGGCTCAGCAGACAAGTACTACAGCATCATGAAAACACAAGCTCACCACTTCCAAACCATTTCTCCTGAAAAAGTTGCTTCTGTTGAGCTTCATGAAGGTGACTGGCATGAACATGGTGCCATCAAGATTTGGACATATAACATAAGTATGCAATCAAACTCTTTAATTTGATTTTCATCTTTCTTTCCTGTTTCATAGACGTATTAGTGATTGTTTACATATTTTTAGTTTTTTCACACGACTGTTTCTACTTTCTCATGACTTTGTGCACTTATTTGTCCATTTCTGTTTATGAAATATAAGAAATTCTAGTCTTCTAGGGGATGACTTAATGGTCAAGACACACACCTCGTCTCTGAGAGGCCATAAGTTCCACTCTTTGAGTTAACTGGGGTGAGGTTTTAAGGGGAGAGCTACCTCCTATTGTTAGCTCAACTGATAAATTAAAAAAAAAAACCATACTTACAGTACAAACATTCAAGCTAAAAACACTTGCGCATTTTAACTCTTTCTTCAAACCGTAGTTTTAAATAACCTAAACGCCCTTCAAACATTTTTTTCTTACATAAATTAAAAATGTGGATTGGAGACACTATGAAGGTTATGGTCTTGGTTGTTGGTCCGTTTTGCTTAGATTTGCGAACCTAAGCCCAATAGGTTGATATTACTATCGAATTTTATAGATCTCCTGCATCGGTAATTAACTCTATGGTCGAGACTCTTACTATATGTTTGGTACATGTATTCATATATGTTCTATGTTATGCAGATGGGAAAACCGAGAGTATAAAGGAGCAAATCACACACGACGACGAGACCAAAACAGTGACTCTAGCTGCTGTAGGTGGAGACCCATTGAAGGCCTACATGGCTTACAAAGGGGTCTTTCAGGCTATTCATGGAGAAGGTGGTGAAAAGGACTCTGTGAGAGTCAGTGTGGTCTATGAGAAGTACAAAGAAAGTGATCCAGCTCCAGTTCACTACTTTGAGTTTCTCATTCAACTCTTCATTGATGATTTTGATCAACATCTTGTCCAAGCTTAAAATATATATGGATCATGAAATAAGTTGGAGCAGTGCACAAATGTTACGTGTCAGTAATTTAATAATCTTATTATTTGATTTGCTTGCTAATGTCGTTTGTGCAACTGATTTGTGTATTTATATGTTTGTAATAATAAGTAACGCATGGGATGGTTGGTTCAAGCACTTGCTCGTTGCTGATTTCCTTTTTGTGTATGTAACTTGTTTCTTGATCTTTGTGTAACTCACTTGTTTTGGATCTCTATTGTGTTGCAATAAAAATAAAGCTTTTGTATTTTTGGTTACGCAGTTGTTATGTGTGCGTAGGATTGGTCTTCGGTTTAAAATCGAATCTGATCGAAAGTATTGAATGTCTTGAGAAATATGGATCATAAGTCAGACTAATTATTGTAGTTTAGATTGAGAAATGACCGATGATTTGAGCGAATTCAAAAGAAAAATGTGTAAGTGAAAATGTAAAATGAAGTTAGAATTAGATCTCAGTCTCTTACGATGAATAACGTATTTACGCTTACAATCATAGGTTGATGACGTGTCATCGTGTGGTTAGTTTTTGGTAATGATATATGTCCCGCGGTGAGCTCATGAATTGATCCTACTATGTTCAAACTTTCTTCACAATGACGTGGTTTTTAAATTACAGGTGCTGACTCAGCATCAATCGAAATGTTTGATTTTCAAAACTACCTCTTTTGGTCATTAAATATATGGATATTATGAGGGTGTTTGGATTAACTTTTAAAATATAACTTATATGCAGGTAGAATTTATAAGCATTAATATGCTCTGACTCATTTTAACAATAAGTTGCTACATATTTGGTAATTGATAAACACTTGAATTGTTAAGTAAAAAGGTGTTGATGAGTAGATTATAATGTTCAAATTAATTATAAAAGATATTAATAATATTTTTTTGAGTGAATCTTTTTATTTAAATATCATGTTGTTTATGACAAATTCATCAGAATATTTAAAAAATGATCAAAATTGAAAATCAAAATACAAAAAATAGACAAATTCATATTTGTCTATTTTTTGTACTTTTATTGTGAATGCATAAATGAAAATCTCAAATTTTGTATATATATAATTAACATTTAATTTTTTAAGACACAACCATATTTTTAATGAAAAATTATACGAAATTGACATGAAAATAATTCAAATCGGATATCAAATAACAAAATTATGAAATTTTCTTTATTTCTATCACATAAAACTATATAGGCATAAATGACTTTTTAATGGTCAAACATACTCTTTTTTGTGTGCTTATATGATGAACAATGAGAAGCTGGATACCACAGCTTATTTTTTATGACTCATAAGCATGAGTTTTTAAGTACTTTTAAATAATTTATCAAACAGGTAACTCGACAAAATGAGTTGTTTTAAAACCAAGGCATGTTGGGCCAAACGGTTGATGCGCTTTGGATTTTCTTTGAGGTCTCAGGTTCGAGCCTCCTTGCCGACGGTATGAGATGAGATTTATGGGTTTAAGTTGAAACTAACAACTAACTCGGATGACGCCCCCACTTGGGAGTGAGAAACACTGGCCTTTATAGACCTGTTGTCCCGTCGCTTATAAAAAAAAAGAGTTGTTTTAATGCTTATAACCCCGTTTGGTCAGCTTATAAACTTAAACAAATTTTACATAATAAGCAAACTACTATTTTGTCCAATAATTTTTTATCTCAATGATTTGATGGGGACTCTTAGTGGCCATTATTTTTATGAAAACACGGCATAGATCAGCCTTACCTAAACCTGAGTTAATTGAAAAAAAAAACAATTACATAATCCGAGTATAATAATAATAGAATCAATAATTAATGGAAGAGAATTGATGCATTTGTTTTTATTTCATGTGTCGTTACAAAAATTTATCGGCATGCGTTTTTTTAGTAAACCACTTATAAATTGCATTTGTGTGGTTAAAAATATTACATTGATACACGTTTTTACATTTAATATATATCAGATACAAATTTTAATTGATCTAATTATAAGTTAATAATAGCGCGCGTCGCACATGTATAAGATATGCGCTGAAGACATATGAAACAAACATTTCTTATAATTAATGGAGAAAACATTCGATTCAAAAAAAGTTTAGAACGGTTTCTAGCAACAACAATTCCCTAATTAGAACAACCATTTGTGTTCACTTCAGTCCAACACCTAGACTGCCTCCATTTGCTTATCATGTGGCTCCATTAATTAAATTAATGTGAGATACACAATTACATCAACAAATACATTAAGATACTTATATAATTAAATTATGGAAATATTTGGAAAATAAAATTTTAAAATGTAAAGATCACAACCAATTTTAAAGAGTGAAATATGATTCTCATTTCAGAACATAGGGATTATTATATTTTTTAAAAGGTAAAATCTTTAATTTGGTTTTTGAATTATTGTCATGAACTTTTAAATGTTGATTCAAATTGATTTTGATGTCAGCTCCGTTATATTTTTTGGTATAACGTAAAATTAAAATATAATTTTATCTCATTATTTTGTTGATGTGACAGTTCAGCTGTATTAAACGATTTACATAACTGACAAATAATCTGTCACGTCAGCATAATAATAATTGAATAAAAATTATTATTTAATATCTTTTAAAATTCAAGTCAGTCCACTTAATAAAAAAAATAACAAAAATTTGCATCATAAACTATTTTAGGTCCATATTTAAAAGTTCATTAACTATTTTAAATTTTAAAAATTTCAACAACAAATAAATTAGACACTCGGGCGAGAGTTTAAAGACCAAATTAATTTTGTACTTAAAAAAATAGTAATAAAATACCAAAGACTAAGTCTTGGAAACAAGCAAGCATAGGGATGAAAATGTATATAAAAGACCTAGGAATGAAGCCATTTTCTTCAACCTGAGCTTCATATCTATCTATATTCTGCAGTATCATCATCACCAAGAGAGATGGGTCTGAAAGGTACGTTGACAATAGAGACTGAAATCAATGGTTCAGCAGACAAGTACTACAACATCATGAAGACACAAGCTCACCACTTTGAAACCATCTCTCCTGAAAAAATTGCTTCTGTTCAGCTTCATGAAGGTGACTGGCATGATCATGGAGCCATCAAGAACTGGACATATACCATAAGTACGTATGCATAACTCTTCGGTTGAAACTCTTTTTTATTTTTTCTTGTATATGATGACTATAGCTAAAAGATTGGGTTGATAAGTCTTGTTCTGTATTGTGATAGAGGTTAGATATGTGCTATAAAAGCCAACGCATACACAATATTGGTTTAATAACCGTGTTAATGTGTTGTGCTCATATTAGTTTTACCTCAAAACAAAATTGGGTTGACTAGTGATCGAGTTGCAGTTGATGCTGCTCTCGGTGTTGTGACTTAAAAGTAGAGATTAAGTAGAGAAAACACATGGGTTGGACATTATTAGATGAGCAACTACGTATGACCTAATTTTCTATTAGGGGTTTTCTCATAAAAAGAAAAGAAACAAATGAACCAAAAAGAAAATAAAAATTATAACAAGTGAACAAGATGTTGACGAACAGATCCTTGAGAGGTTGAGACATTAATTTTTTTAGCTCATGGCCCAAAACAATTGGAACAACCATGCATGCACCTGGTTGTACAATAAATTCAACACAAACATAACACAATTATAAATACATTGAGTCCAAACACGTTTTTTATTGCGTCGTATCTAAAATTGCTTGTGTTACGTTATGCAGAAGGGAAAACTGAAACTGTACAGGAGCAGATCTTGCACGACGATGATACCAAAACCCTAACCATAACGGCTGTTGGTGGAGATGCATTGGAATCCAACAAAGTTTTCAAAGGTATATTTCAAGCAATTCATGGAGCAGCTGGTGAAAAGGACTCTGTGAAATTCAGTCTGGTGTATGAGAAATACAAAGAAAGTGACCCAGCTCCTATTCACTACTTTGAGTTTCTCATTGAACTCTTCATTGAAGAATTTGATGCACATCTTGTCAAAGCATAAAATGGATCATGAAACTTAGGTGTGATTGATTTATGTTACTATGTTATATGTACTTTGTAATAGTGAATAATGTGTTGGTTGGTCCAAGCTCTATAGCTTGATGTTGATTTTCTTTTTGTGTGTATGCAAACTTGTTTCTTGATTTTCTTCTGTGTGTAACCAGATTTGATTTGGTTTGGTTTTGTGTTGTAATAAAACTGAAGTTATATCTTCAAACATGTGGGTCAATTATTATTCTGGTGTACAGTTACTTTATCTTAACTAAAAGTTTTGAGCTCAAGATCTAGAAGATTGCAACCTTTTGTATTATTGTTTAGGTAGTTCATATATATTGTTTATGTTTTTGTTGTATTCAGAAATCAGAATATGTAGAACATTATTATAAAGCCACTCTTGTTGAAAAATGATGGTAATTCTCAGCCTAGATCCTAATAGAGTAAAAAATAAAGGATCACCCAATTAAGTGTACAAACGTCAGAGGTTCATTAGAACAAAGATTGATTATGAACTTTGCAATTATTTGTGCTCATAAGTTTTTCATTTAAATTAAGAAAAAAGATTTAAAATAAGAAAGGCCAAACATATTCCAAATTTGCGTGGTGATTATAACATTTATGGAGCAATGATGATACAACTTTTATTAGAAATGACAATCAATGACGATTTATGAAGAAGGTTTAGTTTTTAAGCAATACAAATTCATACATATGTATGTTTTTTTTTATCAGCAAGCGGTACTCTTATTAAAGCCGAAAAGGCAATAAAAGTACAAAAAAGATCCAACTCAGGCGAGGGAAAAAAAGGGATCCCGACGCCAAGAGTCAAAAGAAAAGAAACTTCAGGAATAGAAATAACAAGAAGCAGAATAAAGAAGCTACAACTTAAAAATAATGAAAAGAGTCTTCGATTGAGGGCAGACAGGTTTCAAAGATCAGAGCATTCCAAGCTAGCTATAAGAACCACAACACGACGGGGCAAATTCTGGACCAAGCTTTCTGAATCCGAACGATGCCAGACACAATAGAATGCCAAGAGCAAAAAAACCATAGCAAGAAATTGGAGACATACTGATCAGTATACCAAGCATAAACAGACCATGCACAACCAATTAAAAGGTGGTAGCAAGCGTCCATTGAAACACTGCAGAGACAACACAGAATTGCAGATGATGCAGGCAAAACTCCGCGTTGAGAAAGAAAAACCAAGCTCGGGATGCTCTCTAACGCAACTAACCATGCAAAGCTTAGCAAATTAAGCGGAGCTCCGGAATTCCAAATCAATTGGGAACTAAAACTCTGATCAACTATACTGGACAACAGAGCAAAATTACTTGTATCCCATAGACACAAAAAAACCTTCGACCAACCGAAGGAGAAGACACCAAAGCAACCGAAGATAGATCTCACAAGCTTTTACAATCAAACACGAGAAAGACTGACACTTAGTTCCTGAAGGAATAGAAAACAAGGCTTGAGGCGACGAGTGAGAGACTGCACACTTAGTCTCTTATGATGCGTCGCACATCCACGAATGATCCACGACAACAAACCCGGCCATCGTGGCACGACGCTTGATAAATGAACTACTCGTCCGGTGGAGCGACTTCGATATTTCGAAGCCGTTCCAAAATTTCGCTCTCGTCCCCGCGAGCCTCAATACCAAGTTGCTCTTTACAAAGTTCCCAGATGGCCGTGGTTGAAGCCGTAGGAGAGAGACCAGGATTGGTTAGAATAGGTCGACGACGATGATGCTTGGTAGGCAGAGAGTGTACTTGAAGTTTTCCCAAACGCAAAGGCGGCCCTCTAAACCCAATAATGGTACCAGATACAGTTGCTTCAGACGACTTTGGTGAATGATTCACATTAATAGAAACAATGGGTAGGTTAGGGTTTGCATGGGTGTCCACTGATTTTGTTGAACCTGCATGGGAGTTGGAATGAACTGGGCCCTCCTTGGGCTCAACATTGGGAGGGTATGTTGCTAGCTTCGGTCCACTCTGAGTCGGGCCCATGGAGGGTGGTGTGGATGACAGAGAAGCGCCGCCAACCTCCCTGTTCCTTTTTGGTGTCAAATTTTCTTGGTTCAATTCCTGCAGAACCGGCGGCGATTCATCGAAAAGTTTTGGCAGAGGGAAGACATCTGACCCTGTGACTTCACACACTTGCACCTCAAATTCCCGGTTATTGAACTCCACTGTGATAACTCGTGAAATTAACGAAGTGTCGAGCGCATGAACAAGGAACTGTCCTTGATCAAGGCGTCTGCCGAGGAGGAAATCCGGATGAATAAAAATTAAATGCCCCAGATGTCTCGAAAGATTAATAATCGATTCTTTGTTCCAAAATTGGAATGGCAGGCCCCTGACCGATACCCAACAGTAACGCCCTCCAGACTTTTTAATATGATTCCAGTCAAAAAACCAATGAACCAACTACCAAGCCAAGTCCAGTTTGCCATTTTCATAGAAGCGAATGACTCTTTATCATCAAAGCATAGGGCGTAGGTTAGATGGCCAATAGGGAGAACAGTTATGTGAGTGAAACCTTCCTGATGAAGCTGCGATTGAATCTGCTCCCCCGAGTCATAATTTCTCGCAATAGCAAGAATGCTCCATTTTAATTTGCTGGTGATGTCCTTGGACGAGACACCCATACAAAGAGTCTCGACAGACGTGCGAATCCTACGAACAGGGGGCCTAGTAGATCGCTTACCAGAACTCACCATGTTGACTGTGGAGGATCGGGTGCCCTCAGACACCACTTTTGGAGGTTGGCGTTCCAGGAAGTTTCGTGTGGGTGGTGAGGGGCGATCGGACCGAGACGCCCAAGTTACATGTATACGAAACTGCAGCAAGGAAGTACCATTCAGAATACCGATTACCCTATCCGCCTCTTTCCTGTTGAGAATGGTAACAAAACCGTATCTTCGTCCGCTAGCGTTAGGGTTTGGAGGGATGTAACAAGCAGAGACAGAAGCATAACGATTGAAGATACTTCTCAGCCTCTCGGAATGGATGAAAGGAGGCAGATTTCCGACGTACAGAGTCACCCCTGTTTCCCGTGCGACAACCGTCCGACGAGAGGAGAACGCACGAGGGAAGGGTGATCATATGTGATATATGATAAATGTGGGAAAACTTGAGACAAATATCAATCTACATTAGGTAGAGTTCTTAACA
>JAYMSZ010003406.1:0-10595 GCA_036897665.1 Pelargonium citronellum | reverse complement strand
CTAATCCCAAGCTCGAGTTAAACTCGATCTAAATTATAACAAGATCGAGCTGTATATCTAGCGAGGTGAGTTCAAGTGGCTCATTAAAATATTAGCTCATTTACGCACTCTAATTTCTACTACTAAATATTTTTTTTTTTTAAAATTGACTTTTAGAATGATATTTAATTTTAAACGAGAGTAAAATATTAATCCCATTTCAAACCACCGTAAACAACTTGATAGTTTGATTGTGACAATTTTTTGTCATCTCCATACATCAAAATATATATTTTGGAGTATAAACTGATTCAACAATTGTAGCACACTCTAGTTATTAGACTTTTGTTCTTAAACTTTAAGGAAAAAGCCAATGAGGAAAGCCGTGAATTAAATGAACGATTCACATTGCATGATACATCTTTCAACCGCACCCAAACGGCGTCGCATCAAGTGATCAAGAGATTGATTAGCAGATGTACCAACAACCAAGTTAATGTGAACCGAACACGTATTAACTATCAGAGTGAGGAAGGACAGCTGTCAGCGGCTCTAAAGCCACGTTATGGGCCCCACCCCCTTCTTTCTGTTTAGCTAGCGATAGTAATGCCGCTTAAATGAACCGTCAAATTCGCTGAAATGACTGACAATACGAAACAAAAAGCTTCAGATTCTGCAAAACCCTAGCTTCCACGCAACCAACTTGTGAGTTCTGATCTTCATCGCAATGCAAATTGTTTGATTCAGGTAATGATTTTGTTTCTATTGAACTCGAATTTCTTGTTTATGCATCGCTGTTTTCTAAATTTCATGCGCTGTTGTTGCCTTGATGTGAAATTTGTTGACAAATGTTGTGCTCATCAGCGGAATTTTCATGAATAGAGAGTTTTTGAATTTGATATTTGTCTGAATCATCATTTTTCTGCTAATTGATGTGAAATTTGTTGGGAATGTCGTGCTCATCAGCGGAATTTTAATGAATATAGAGTGTTTGAATTTGATGTTTGTCTGAATGATGACTTTCTGATCTTGAGATTCATGTGCGGTAAATATCTTGCTGTTGATTAGGTAGGAGCCGTATTGGTTACAGATGATTTGATTACATTTAAATTCACTCTGTTGATGTTCTTGAATCTCTTCACAGGTTGGGTTTCAATGATTTATGAGAAGTTCTGTGGACATTAAGCTGGTGTTCTGTTCCGATTTAGTATACAGTAGTTCTCCATTCACTCTCAATGGGAGACCCTCTGCATAGTTCTGGTTCAAGCAAAAAATCTCAAGTGACCAGTATTTCCAATTCCAAGTCTTCTTCTCAGAATAAGTATGGGCATATAGTTCGAGTAAGCCATAGTACAATAGGCAGTGGTGCAGCTGGTCAAGCTGCACTGTTTTTACTCAAAATTGCTGCATTAGAAGCTGTACGGAGGTTATCAAGAGTGAAGTGTCCAGTTGTATGGCGCGGTATTCAGGCTTTGCAACTTCTATGCTATCCACCGTTTAAGTGGATTCAGAGATGGTCCCCATTCAAGGGTTTGGTCAATGGCGCACAGGTTTGTCCTTGAACATAATTGAAGTTTATACTTAAATCTTATTGATCCACGTATTTGCACAGTCTCCTTTCTAATATTATTGTACATGCATCATAACTATTATGTAATGTTTGTGTTCTGACATATACATCGAATGCTCCCTTCATATTCAGTAATATTTCAAATGCTTTTAATTAGCTGCTTATTTAGAGAAATGCATACTTAACTGCTATGCTTAACCACAAATCAGACATCCTGGCTTATTCTTTGTTCTTCAAAGTTGTCCCATGATAACAAATGATTGATATCTTACTTGACATAATTGTCAATTAGTTAGATGAAGTGTCCATTCTCTGCTCTTTGAAGCTACCCCAAGAATATCTAAAATGCCATCCTTGTATTATTTAATACTCACTCCATCTCAGAATGAGTTTCTTCTTTCAAAACGGAATAGCATCCTGGAAAAGTCTGTTAATGCTATATGTTTTGTCCCAAGATTGCCCTTATTATCCGTTGCTTTGATTAAAGAAAACAGATTCAAATTTTGTGGTAGTTATAAGTCTCTACTCTCTACTATTACAAAGGATGGCCCAAATTATGAAATGAGTGAAATATATGTTTTTTTTTTTTTCAATTGTGCTTGGTCTCTGTGCATTATTTCCTTGTTATGGTCAGAGGTTTTTGAGAAGTAAAAACATTATTATTTTTCCTTTCTCATCTTTGTAAATTCCTTCCATTTCTGTTTTTTGCATTGTCCAGCAGGACAATTGATGGTTATATTTCTCTGGTGCCAGATCCTGTCACGGCCTTTATTCATCCTTTCAATTGCCACAGCTTTCACAGATCAAGTAGAGTGCACTAATGAAACCTCCAATGGTAATAGTGATGATTCATATCCAGAACCAAATTCAGAGCAAAACTCAGTACAGTCTACTTCAGATTTGAGGTATCTAAAACTAAAGGAATGCAGGCTTCCGTGACACCACTATACTCTATTTGAATTTTTTTGTTTCATTTGAGGATTGAGAAGATAATATATGACCATTTTAGTAATGATCTATATCAAGTTAATATTTTCTTAAAACTTCTATAGACCAACTAGCTACGAGTGGCTGCTAGGCATGAGTTCATGTTGGGACAAAATCAGTTAATCAAGATATATACGATGAACAGTTGTAGGTAGGGCTCTGAATAAGTCGAGCCTTAATGAGCCTCTTGGGCTTGGCTCGTTAAATATTCGACTCGAGCTCGAGGTGAACTCTTTGAATCTAGGCAGACTCGCAAGCTGGTCTTCTAAAAGTTTATATTGCCTACCTATATATATATTATGATTTCTTATTTAAATGTGTTCTCTCTCGGAAGTCTAAATCAATCTCTCTCTTTTTTTTTAATCTAATTAATTGTATAGTTATGGGTTTTATAATATATATTATTGATAATGTTATAGAACATGTATGTGTACAGGTGTTGTATATATAAAATATTTGGATATATAAGACTAAAAATTATCATCCATCTCATTACAGTATGCACTAAAGGATTTAATCGTATGCACTAAAGGATTTAATCTAAATTTTACTGAATTTTAATTTAATTATTATAAAATGCCAATGAGCTGAGCTCAAGCTTGAGCTTGATTATTTTTCACTGAGTTGAGCTTGAGCCCAGATTTATAAACTTGTTCAAGCTTGGGCTGAGTAAAATTGTATCGAACTAAGTCGAGCCCTAACAATTTTAGGCTCAATTTGGCTCGATTACACCCCAAGTTGTAGGTTTTGACAAATATCCTTCAATTATCATCTAACGTGGATTCTTAATTGCATGCCCATTTCATTTTCATCAGCTTTTTTTTTAAGGAAGGTTTTCTCGAGAGGAGTTAAATTGATCCTAGGATCTGTTTTTTCTCACTAAAATTATCCTGATGGCTATTGTTATATCACTACACACACAAGCCAAATTAGGTCCTTTTATTGATAATTTTTGTCAAAATTTAGGTTGTCTACTATTCGTGAATTCTGCTGCTAGCTTTCTTAAGATTTTGAATGATTTGTAGGATTTCTGAAGATGCTCAAGATCTAGCGGCTGAGGAGTGGTTAATAAAACTCCATAAAGAGCTGGATAGTCAAGGGATTAGTTTACCAGAAAGGTAATTAGACAATGCATGTCAATACAATTTTTTGTTTAGAAAAACTCCATTGCTCAATCCCCCTCCTCCCTTAAACTAGGATTTAACAAGTACTTTAATAATCTTTATAATCTTAATAATTTAAGGACCATGATCATTCATACTTTTTTATGAGTAAATCATGAAACCTTCCGATTGTATGCTATAGATTTTCTTACTTGCACCTTCTTCTTAGTCTTTTTTCCCCATGATGTATGCTACCTAAAAATGTTTATTATGTGTATATAAGAGGAGTTTTCTATATGATACTACCTTTTGGGAGAATGTATGTAAGATAAATTCAACGACTTTATTTTTATGGATTAAGCTTATTATTATAAAATTTTATCTTCTATTTGGCTATCCCTCCTCCCTCCAAGAAAAAAAAAATCTATTTGCATTATATCTTTTAAAACCAAGTATCTACTTCCTCTTAGCCCTATAATATATTTATGACATTCTTTCTTCTCATTTTTCCATGGACCATAAAATAGTGATTTGTTTGCAGAATGAATAAGGATGAGCTGTATAGGTTCTATACTGCTTCAAATGGTGATTTTCCATGCTTCCTATCATCAGTAAAGAAGACAATTCGTTGGAGAGAGACATACAAAATCCTTTCCGGACAAGAGCTAGACACGTGGTCAGATATGGTCTTCTGGCATGGATTTGATGTCAAGCACCGACCCTGCCTCATAGTACGGCTTGGGCTAGCTTGCTTCAGCTTGCCTTCTTATGACAGACCTCGCTTTGCTCAAGCAATCGGTATTTTCTTTTTGCTCTATTACATTTATAGCTATCTTTCTGAACAGAAACGAGGGGGGTGTTACTATACAAAATTAGGCTTATTTTACACTGGGTTTCAAAATAAGCTCATTTGGGCCCATTCTTTACTGTATGCATCTGTGTTTTGTTACAAAAAAAGGTTCAGGGATGGATTAACCATTCCAAGGCCATAGGGGGTAGCATGAATGTGTGATAAAGAACAGCAGACTTCCATTGGGTAGCTAAGTGCATGAAACGACTTCAGATGAGAAAAAACTAACTGATAAATGTTGGATAAAAACTGTATATCTTAGTGTAAGGCGAAGTAACCATTAGCATTTAGCCTCTGATTAACTGTAACATTCTTTTAGTGCCGAGTGATCATTTTAGACTGGGGAACAATGTATCTTTTATATTTGCAGTGAATTACTCATATCAGTGATTTCATTCCTGTTCTATGATATCTAATGGCAGTTAATGATTGGATATGCAGTATCTCAGGTAGAGCATGGAGTCTTGCATTTAGTTAGCACAGAGAAGTCTCAAATCACTGTTTTGGTTGATTGTGAAGGGTTATCTACATTTAGATTTCCCATGCAAATGATGAGATCTTGTTCTTCTCTTCTCCAAGATCACTTCCCAAATCGTCTAGGTTGCCTGTTCGTTATTCGGCTTCCTCCACTTGTCCGAGTCATAGCTCAAACATTTATTCAAGTAAGCCTGTACTCTAATTTGGTTGTGTACGTTTTACTTCTTGTTGTCTAGTTTCCTCTTTAACTATAATTTTGTATTCTCATGTATGCTAAAACCTGGGCATGTGTATTTCTCAGGTTCTGAAACCTGTCACCCGAGAAAAGTTGAAAATAGAAGGGGTCATGTATAAGAAGTTACTTGCTGAGTACTTAGAGAACGTTCCGTCATTTCTTGGTGGTAAATGCACTTGTGCAAGATGTTCGAAGTTCAGCAGTTTTGACTTGAGGCAGCCTCAAATAATCGAGAGCTCAGAGAGAGTTAGAGCTGTCAGTGACAATGAGAATCAACCATTGTCTGATGGAACCTATGAGAGTGATATTCTCCTTACTGGTCCATGTGATCAGGCATTGAGAACTGCAATGATAAGCATTATCATTCTGTGTGTTTTTATAGCTCTCATGTCTGGCATACTTGATCCCGACAGCAGTCCCTTTTTGCCCTCATGAGGTAAGATTTTACCAGTCTTTTCTCATTTCCCTTTGCCCCTTTCCTGGCTAATCAATATGTATATATCCTATTCAGTCTATATTTCACAATATGTAGATTCATATATTAATAAGTAAAGTTTGTGTCACATATTATTTGTGTATCTCAATTATAGTTTTGTTGACTGTCTTGGTAGGAATCATCCATTTGCTGTTAACTTTTTTTTTATTCATTTGGTACCCGAGATGACTTGTTTCCGTCTTTTGCCAATTGCTGGATATGGACGATAATTAATAGGAAATACTAATTAGTATAGCCCTATACCTTGATTTTTGTTGTTGCAGCATCTTGGAATTTTCTCAGTTATTGATACACAAAGCCTATTGTGCAAGGTTGGAGCTTTAGTAAAACTAAGGCTATGCTATACTAGGAAAAGGTTCAAGAACAGAAGATTGATAATCTGTCAATGTTGGAGCATTATAATAAAAATAAAACAGATTATGTGATTGTGTAAATCTTTAAAGTGAGTTACTAAGACATTTCAATTGTGTAAAGATTGAAAATGTACGAGGTTGTGATTCATCTTATAGATGAAATGAAGTCGTTTTTGAGATATGGTGAATAGTAGTGTCCATGATCTGTACTTCTAACTTGTATTTTTCCAGAGACAAACTCATGGTTTTTTTTTTTTTTTTTTGATAAGCGACGGTCTGAGTGTTTCTTCTCACCCCCTAGAGGGGGCGGACAAACTCATGGTTAATTTGTTGCTGATCTTGAGGACAAGAAGTTAACTAGTTTTCCCTCAAAAAAAGAAGTTAACTGGTTAATTTATTAGCACTGAATTCATGAATTGAGCATGTCTCTGTAAAGCGGTTGGAAATTATAGAAGCTTATTACTTGTCTCATTCTTCGGTAGCGAAAGTGATATTGATAGTGAATAAATTTTCATGGCATTTTCCCCCCTTTTAGCAAGTACCCAAATGACAGTATGATGACAATTTATTTGATAGTGAATAAATTTTCATGGCATTTTCCCCCCTTTTAGCAAGTACCCAAATGACAGTATGATGACAATTTACGCTGAATTATTTTAGTTTTTTTGTCCTTAAGTCATTTTAGTAAATATGCATTTCATTTATTTGTTTGTACTTCATCACAAGTTCCGAAGAAATTTGTCTTTGGTGAAGGCCGGGAGGGTAGATCTTACTTAGTTCCAAATTACGTTGTTAGTGTGTGTATACTGACTTTAGAGCTCTGTGCGGAGCTTCAGCGTATGATGAACACTTTTTGGCAGAGTTTAAAGGGGAATGGTCATCATAGGATAAATTGATTTGGTTCGCTTGGGAGAGACTTCGTCCAAAAAATTATAGGGTTGGATGCGTATTAGGAGGCTCCATGAATTTTACTCTCAACACTTTTGCGAAAGCAAGGTTGATAATTACTTGCAACCCCAAATACTTTATTCGCAAAACTATTCAAGGATCCTCCGTCTTCTTTTTGTGATGCTCCCATCAGATCAAATTTGAGCTCTAGATGCGGAACATTCGGGCTTTTTGATCATTCTAGCTTTTAATCTTTATTAGGTGTGACAAAAAAAGTCTTTAGAATATAATAGAGAAAATTGTATGGATTTTTTTTTTTGTTTGTTAATCTTGAAGCACATTCACCTTTACTTGACGGGGGCAATGATTTATGGTGTGTGCTTGGTGTTAGTGGTTGCAAAGCTTCCCACATGTCCAAGAAAGTAGTGGGGGATGGTACAATTTTTATATTGATTCCCATGTACGTCTAAAAGTCTCTAAAGTGTAGTGATTTGTCATTAATATTTAAATGGAATCACCACCACATGAACTTGCAACTAATCACCTTTTCTTCTATATCATGATCATTTTTTTCTCCTTGAATTTATGTGGTAATGGTTAATGGGTGACCTTTCAAGCTCTGAACAGATCCATTTCAGCTGACGTTGTCAACTGAACAAACTCTCATAGGTTATTAACTTTTTGCCGCAAGTCTCCTAATCTTATTATCTGCTACTGTTTATCATCATCAATCTCTGCCATTTCTAGCAATATCTCAGTGACCATCCTCCATTTGAACTTGATCATCTCACAGCTTGACCAATGACATAAATATAATATGAACTCAATATAGTTAATAATTGCGTACACCATAAATTATTATCTCCGTGACACATACACATGCGTCAACATGCAAACTTAGGTGTTCTTGATCTTGTTATTTCTATGATCTTTAGTGTATAAGTTAATTACGTAGTGACGTTAAATAGATTTATTATAAGTTTGAATTGTTTCAGACAGATTTGTTGGCTTTGTTGTGCAAAATCGAGTGAATCTAACTCATTTAATTTTACTTGTAGTGTGTTTATAAATGTATCATGTTCATATTTATTGTTTAACTAGTGCGATTGTTAAACGTGTCGTGTCTGTATCAATTAAGATCCGATAAATATGAGCTACAAACAGCAGTCATGCACAATTCACCACCTCACACTAATGAGGTGAGGTACACGTGTTTTGTGGGTTAGTATGGTAGATGTGACAGTAACTGTGAGTAGAGGAATTGACTGTGACTTTGTTTCAAGTGCAATGCCTTATAGATCCGTTAAAATTTAAATGATTGTCCAACTGACCAACATGAATGTCAAACTTGAATATGACAAAGCTTCCTTCAATGCTTGCTCTCTTTCTCTTCTCTTGTACTATTATTTTGGGTTTTTACCCCAACATCACTTCCAATATATATATAGTCATATAATCACCTATTATTTTTTCTATTCTCTCTATGATATATATTATGAATTCAAAATATTGTTAATATCATTATAATAAATTAGTTAGTGCATCGTAATATTATTACAACGAAGAGAAAATGTACGACTCTAACTAATTTCTTTTTTTATTTTCTTAAGCAGAAACAAATACACTTATTTTGAGACAGAATGTGTATTGTTATTTTGAGAGAATTGATGTGTTTTAATTTAGTTGGAACGAGAATAGATAAAAGAGATTATTTACTCATTGTAGTAACTATTATAAATAATAGACGTTTGGTGTAATGTTGCGAAAATATGATAACCCAAGGATGTATAAATTACTTAATTTATCTAAAATATCTCTCTTGAAGTATATGTTACCACTTACCTATAATCTTGAAGTATATGTTACCACTTACCTATAATCTTCAAGTATAGATGCATGTTACATATAATCCTAGTTATTGTAGAGTGTAGATGACTCAAATATTTAGGTAGAATACGTAAGACATGCATTAAGTTGAAGTATATATATATATATTTGTAGTATGAATAAGTGACTACACCACTATTGAAGCCTCCTTCGAGAGACCCACCTAATTTCTTACATGTGATCCCACCAATAGTCAAATAAAACATATATAAAAATAAATAAATAAATAAAAAAGGCCTGGAAATAGATGGGGCTGCTGCTGCTAAAATTGCAGGAAAACTTTTAAGATGTCAGCAAACACAAAGCTTGTCTGTGGACTGTGGCCTTTAATCGTTCGTGGGGCTCCATATTTCCTCCCAATAATAAGCCGTAGATCCAGTTTTGTACTTATTCTTCTGCGTAAGCACACTAACATGTTTTTTTTATGATTATATTTATTATATAACCCATTTCAATTGATAATGTTCTTAAGGTAATTCGAATATTATTAGACCTCATGTATAGAATTCGATCCTTAGACCACTTAGCTTATGAGGCGATGATAGCACACTAAGTCACTAACATATTGGATCTACGGAGCCCATTCAACAATTGCAGAGCCAAAATTTCTCGAATAGGAGGGTAAAGAAAATACGCTAAAAAATAATTGTAAGGTAGTAAAATTTGGACAAATTTTGTTTCTTGTTCTTATTCTTGTAAGGTCAGATTATCGTTTTCCGGAAAAATTAAAGCAGGATTAAAATATAAAATTGTTCGGATAGAGGAGCATATTCTCACCACTCGTTATAGACACTAATGATAACTTTCGAAGAATCGACAAATATTATACTGCCGTTTTGTGAGGGTGGTATGGGCAACTGCCTATTACATACACCTATAGTTCCTTCATTCATTATCGTTGGACGCATTAAAATAATTAGAGCAAGCTGAAATACTATATGAACCATATAAGGCATGGAAGATTTACGAAATTGTGTAAAAGAGTTGAACGATACATCGTGCAACTCAACAAAGAGTTTAGTTATGTGAATTTGTAGGAGTGAACATCCATGAACGGGCGTTCACTTCAATTGAGTGCAAATCGCAAAAAGAATTTACAATTCAACTGGCATTCAACTAATACAATGCATGTTAATAAAACTATGTCCCTCATTAAATAACATAAAATTGCTAATAAGGGTTGTGAGCAATAGTGGTTGTTTTAAATTAAGGAAAAGGAAAGCATAATCTGCTTTAACCAACTTATAAAGCTATTTTGTTTTATTAATATTTGATAAGCGGTTCTTCGATTCTCAACCCCTATTGTGTCTCACTTGACCCTTCCTTCCTTTGAAGGAACACTACATCACCATTACCATTTCTATTTACCACCTACGTTTATTTTGTTAGTGGGAATCTATAAAATCCCCACTTTCACTAAAATATCCTCTGCCTCATTATTTAATTAGGTATTTGTTTTTCTCTGCTTTATTACTCATTAATAAGCTTGGCTTGTGTGGTTGGCTTTGGCTTAGAGACCAAGTTTTTAGTTTAATTATGTTTGCATGCATGTTTTGGGTTGAGACCAGCTTGTCTGGTCATGAAATATAAAGCTGAAGCACAGTGCTTAATTTAAGAATCGTAGATTAGTGGAACTGGAGGTGCACTAATATATGTATTTATATATATTATCTTTGCGGTTTAGAAGTTATCAGCAAGGAATAAAAATGAACCCACAACTATTAGATGCCCTAACATTTTCAGCTTTTGTTCATTACGATTTGGATCACA
>JAYMSZ010003405.1:0-10596 GCA_036897665.1 Pelargonium citronellum | reverse complement strand
CATCATGTGATATTTGAATGAAAAAGTCGGGACACGTGTCGACTCATGATACGACACTCCCTCGTATCCGTTCACGTGGCAGACATGAAACGAAGCTGAGCTCCTGGCTTCTATGGCGCTGTCGATACCAGAAAGATCCAATAAAGCAGAAAGCGTCACTCTAAAGTTACTCTTTAGAATCACATTCACACACCATTTCTCTCCGATTCTCTAATTTCTACTGTTCGATTCTCTTCCTTTACTGATAGCTACAGCATCAAGCAAAGAATCGGCCGTACAGATGCTTCTCCAATCGCCTCTCCGCTGCTCCAATGCCACTCAATTTCCTCTCTTCGCCAACATATATGCCACTTCTCCTCCTCTCATTCACATTGGGTAAATTCTATTCCTTTCTTGTTTACGCACCTGAATATTCCTTTGATCCCTTTCTGGTAACTTGTTGGAACATTGTAGAAGCTTTGTTGTTTGAATTTTCAATTTATATGGGTTTTCTAGCTTTCGGTGTCAAATTTTCCAAATGGGTTTTCGGTGGTTTAGCATTTTCAGGAAGGTTCTTGTCAGGTGAAAGAATAGTGACTTGTTAGATTGGTTGTCTGATTTCATTGGATTTTTAGTTTAGGAAATTGACACTGGGATTTAATTGTATGCGTTTGCACATTTTGAGACATGTGTATGAATTATCAGAGTTTTTACATGAAGCATTGTGAAAACTGGAGTCTCTTCAACTAGAAATTGGTTAACTGTGATATTGTTTTGATGAAAAATGTAGATGATTCTTAATGTCTTGACAGATTGAAGCAACCTTTGGGAAGCAATCAACATGGACTTCATAGTAAGGCATGTATATGTTTCCATTATGCGATGAAGTCGACCCTATCTCATGGTTTTGTGATGTTTGCTCTTGTATTAAAGATCTGTATGGACTTTGGCTTAGGTTAGGCACGGGGTCCTGTCAAGTATGGAATGACTAATGCCCAAGGTCGGCGTGCTCAAGAATATGTAGTTGAGGTACTTATCATTTACAAATGTACATTTTTTTCTTTCCTGCGCTTGATATAGGGAAGTGTAGTAATGCCATCTATAGGATACAAGTGCAAAAAATAAACATTAGAAAAGTAACACTCTGTAGAGAAAATCGCTTCAAATAAATTTATTTACAACACACATCGAAGAGGGAAACTGATGTTTTTAGTTTTGATTCCCTACCAGGTGGGTGTAAAGCTACTGTAGTAATAGAATCTTTTGATGCAAGTTATTTGGTTATTAAGTAGAGTAGCAGGTTAGTACTTTTGTTTTGTGATACAAGGCATGTTGTACAGACAGTGTTTTGGAAGTAAGGTTGCATGCTCCCTTCCAATAATGTGATCAAGATGAAATCCATACAGAGTCCCCCCTGAAAAAAAGAGACCATTTTCATAGAGGAATTACAGATTAACAGCAACAACAAAATAGAAAACCGTTTTCACAACATATTTTGAAACAAAGAGTATTGCATCTTTTCTAAGTTAACGATGGCCTTAAACTGGGCTTGAATAATGGAATTGATACAATACCAAATGCTGGTCCATCATAACATCCTGGCAGCATGTTCTGTAAGCTTTTTGTAATGTGACAATTGAAGAAATTCAATTATCTATATGGCACTTCCCTATCTTGTGTCAAATTTATTGTTTATAATTGTAGGAGGAAGCTTCTCAAATGTCGGAGTCCACTACATTCAAAGTTTTACCTGGTCAGGCATTTCCACCTGGAGTATCAAAAGTTGACAGCGGCATCAATTTTGCTATTTTTTCACAGCATGCAACTGCTGTTACCCTTTGCTTATCACTTCCTCAGAGGTGACAATTTTCTTTCAGTTGTTAAAATTCAGCTTTATTTATGCATACACTCATGATACTAAGTAAAATGTTGAGATTTAAAATTTATTTATTGCAATGTGCAACTCTACTTTTTTTTATTTTTTTTTATTCAGGGTACTTTATACTGAATGTACTCCCCCACCACCTAATTTTTTTTATTTACTAGTTATATGTTTTATTCACAGCTTATTTACTATCACACTTTATTCTAAGCAGGTAAGTTATAGATGCCTTTGTCATCTGTCATCACTTTGCTGACTCAATTTCTTTGCAATCTGCAAGTCTTGGACATGATTAAAAATAAATGCTATTTGGTTGAAATTTTTATCTAATTTGGAAATAATGTGATTTATTTCCCATGCTTATTAGACATTTCCTATGTAAATATAACATTCATTAATATTTTTTGGTGAAATACTAATTTGTCTCATCCTATTATATTGTGGCTTAGATCACTTGCCCACATGTATATGGCTTTGATAAGGAAGTTGAGGATGAATATTATCTATCTTACTGTGGTTATAGTATAATTTTGTTTAATGTTTTAGTTTCTCTGTGTGAGTAAGCTTCTCCAAATTTCATGCTGTATAATATTCTTCGGGGATATATTGACAGGCAGAACAGTGGAATGGTGGAGTTGGCTTTGGATCCTAATGTGAATAAAACCGGAGACATCTGGCATATTTGTATTGAGGTAGTCTTTTTGAAATGTTGCTCCAAATACTACATTTCCGTGGATTCCTATGGGTGGTATTAATCAATAGCCATAGGTGGAGCTAGGCTTGTGGTTGGAGAGCCACATTCAAAAAATTTATTAATTAATTAGTTATGTGCTATCATAAAATGTCTCTTCATTTTTTGAAATTTTATACTCACTAATTTAACAAAAGTTAATAATGGTCTAACCCAATGTATAATTTTCTAATAAAAAATTTATTGGCCATTTATTTTATAAAATGAAAAAAATATCAGATATAATGAGCACAATCACAATCTGGTATTTCTTAATTTATCATACAAGTTTCAAACTAATCATGCAGCAAAATTAAAATTATTCATATCTTGCTTAAATATATATTGCAACGGCAAGTATGATCTTTCACAAATATTAAAGATTTAGTTTCAATTTTTTAATTTAAAAATCATCTTTATTTGTAAATACAATGGTGGAAATTTATTTCAAAAGGACATCTATATAAAAGTTGTTATCCATTGTTATTGGTTGTAGTATGATTCAAGAAAACACACTTCTAAAAGTTTATGTAGAATTCAAACTAAAATATTCAATTTCAAATAGTAGGTTAGAATCATAGATCTCAAGCTATGATGTTAAATTTTGATAAGTTGTAAGAATAACATACATTGCAAAAGGGTCATTGCCAATTTAATTTTCATGACTTTTATTTACTCAAATCCAAAAACACTAATCCCAATTGGTTTGAACACTATGCAATAGACATATTAAATAGCATATAACACAGAAAAAAGATGTTACATAATATGTATATTGTTATATTTTTCATCAAAACATAAATATGATACAACGCGGTAGAGCCCCTCCACTGCAAATTTTCTGGCTCTGCCACTGTCAATAGCTATTTCCCCAATCAACCTTATTGAAAGATGATTGCATACGCTACTAAAAGTTAGAATCTGTTTGGTAGGGTGGATGAAGGGGACACATCCTCTGTTTGATAGAAGCAATGAAAGAGAGAATGGATTGAAGGGACATTATTTGAATACAAAAGACCCTTGTAAACTGATGCAGATTGGTTTAAATAAAGAGTGCTTCAGCTTCAGTTAAGAGAGATTAAAAGGACTTGGAGAGACTTAAGTGTACATGGAAAGAGGTAATAAAAAAAGTCATGATAATGTAAAAGTTAATAGAGGATATAGCAATAGATATGATAGAGTCCAGAAGGAGAATATAAATGAAGGATCCCAAAGAGTGATGCTAAAGGGTTCACTTAGCAAGGTCATCCTATTTTTGGATTGAAGCTAGTTGTAGCTGTTGTAGAAGTACCATTGTTTAAGTGAATTGACAGCACTAATCATCCATCCATTTTGTCTGAATTGTGTCGTGCGTTGGTATTGGTGCAACATAGGGCATGCAAGTGAAGTTTCCCGCAATCTTTGTAATCTATGAGCGATGTTTATGGTATTGAGATTACTTATGTAAATGTAGGATTTGCCTCAAAACAATGTTCTTTATGGCTATCGCTTAGATGGTCCCAAAAATTGGAATGAAGGGCATCGGTTTGACAGCAGCATTATTCTGATAGATCCATATGCAAAGCTAATCGAAGGTCGCCGATATTTTGGAGATGCCACCAATAAATTGTCCAAATTTCTTGGAACTTTTGATTTTGAAAGCTTGCCTTTTGACTGGGGAGACAACTACAAGCTGCCAAATATACCAGAGGTAATTAAGTTGTTCTTTACTTCTTCCATGAGCTGAATAACTTGTTATTCTGGGAAGTTGTCCTTATTTATATAAATTTGATTTACACTCTCTCAGTATCTCTCTGTATTTTGGCTTTATATTTAGCGTTTCTCAGTTTTCCAGTAGTAATATTTAGCTGACAACCCACTGTAATTTTTTCTTTTGTTTTTTTGATGAATCCATTACTCGTTGTTTGTCAGTGTTCCCTCTTCATATACTTCTAAATTTTGACATTTGATTGTTCATATATCCTTTGCAGAAAGATCTTGTTATATATGAAATGAATGTACGCGCATTTACAGCTGATGAGTCTAGCGGACTGGATCCAGAGATACGTGGAAGCTACTTGGGTGTAATTGAGAAGGTATGGCATGTTGAATTGAACTGAATAATTTCTAAGCAGTTGCGGTTGTAACTGTTCTATCGTAAACAGAAGAATGTATTAAATTGTGTGGCTACTGGCTACTCTATCTTAAGTGTTGAATAGTTGAATCTTTTGGTTACTATTTCATAGACTGATCCATAGTTGATATTGACCAAGGAACTTTGAAAGACTACATTAGGTTTAAAATTAATGGGAAATCAAACTTCTCTGGAATAAAATTTTCATTCCAGTAATGCAAAATGGCACTTATTTGACCAGGAACTTCAACTTTGGATTTGGAGAGTCCAGTTTTCCATATCTGAAATAAACTGGACCATGATCTGTTTTTGAGAGATACTTGAAATTTAAAGAACACCAAGCCTAAGATTCACTATATATCCATGATAATGTGGATTAATAAGTTTTAAGGCATCCCAAGGAGCTTGTAAAGGCCCCTAGAAGGTTATGAGGTTATAATTTTCTAACTTGTGGTGGACAGAATCATAACAAAAGTATAGAAGAGTGAATATGTATCTCCTCACTTGAAAGCCAAATGGGCATACTGGAGTCTTGTTAGTTTATTTTAACTTTCTATATGAGTATGATCATAAATTATATGCATCATCTTTCTGCTTAATTCAGTATCTAAAGAGCAGCTCACTATTTCTCTTTTATGATATTGAGAGTATGTCTCATTTGTACATTTGGTTTGTAGACAATAGTAGCTATATGTCCATTTTCATAAATCATATATTTCTTATACTTTTTTTTTTCATTGAAAGATCCCACACCTTTTGGAGCTTGGCATCAATGCAGTAGAGTTGCTACCCGTTTTCGAGTTCGATGAGTTTGAGTTACAGAGGCGCCCAAATCCCAGAGATCACATGGTAATCAAAATCTCTCATTGTGTGCTTTACATGATGAAATTTATGTAATCGTGAGAAATATTCATTATGGTATATGGTCTTTGAATGGTTAATCTTCTTTTGTTTCTTCTCATTCTAGGCATTGTAATGTATAGTGTTTCAGTTGTTAGGTTGGAATGTTAAAGCACTTCAGAATAATGAAGTTCTAAACACCTATACTTCTTGTTCTTATACCATTGATACTGCTGGTCTTTAACTGGTCATGCATCGCTATCTAAACTATTGTTTTTGTTTTCGTTATTGTTGTTTCTCAATGTATCTAAAATGCAAGTAGTGGTATCTCAAATCCTAACTCACTTATTCTTCTGCATATTCTTATACCATTGATACTGCTGGTCTTTAACTGGTCCTGCATCACTATTCGTATCTAAATTATTGTTTTTGTTGGTCAATGTATCTAAAATGCAAGTAGTGGTATCTCAAATCCTAACTCACTAGTGATTTTCCTTGGTTTATCAATGTGTGATCTGGGACTCATGAATTATCAAGATTAACACATGGGGCTATTCGACAATAAACTTCTTTGCTCCTATGACTCGCTATGCTAGTGCTGGTGGAGGGCCTCTTAAAGCTTCCCGAGAATTGAAGGAAATGGTTAAAGCTTTGCATGGTGCTGGGATAGAGGTGATCATACACTTCTTTCCCTCATATTCAGGAGCACATATTTTCTTTGGCTTGTTTTAGTTTCCTAATTGAGAGTCTAAAATACAGGTTTGTTATTGTATGGTAAAGCTTATACTTTGTGCAGGTTATTTTGGATGTTGTCTATAATCATACTAATGAGGCTGATGATGCCTATCCTTATACCACTTCATTTCGTGGCATAGATAATAAGGTAATTTCACACTTTTTTACGTGTTATTAAAACTCACTAACTTGTTATCCATCTAGAATTCCAAGTAAGAAGAAAGAATAAAAGCTTATAAACTGATCACGAGCTATACTTGTTTGACAAACATCATCTATTTGCGTGAATCTGTTACAAGAACAGTTTTTTGTTCGCTCGTGTGATTTTGTGTGATACGTTTGCAGGTCTATTATATGCTAGATCCTAACAACAAAGGCCAGCTGCTAAACTTCTCAGGCTGTGGTAATTCACAAATTTCTTTGACAACCAGTCTCCTACCCTCCATCAATAACTTTTGTAGACATAGAAATCATCTTCTTTGATTCTTCTGATATTACGACTTTTTTTTACACTAAAGAATATATTCGTCAAAAGATACTCTTGTAATTATACTTCTCCTTTTCAATACCAGATTATTCTTAGATAGTTCCAAAAACGTGATCTTAAGAAGCATTTTTTTTAATTTGCAATTTGACCCTTACACAATATCCTTTAAATTCCTAATTCTCCATATGCATCCTGTTGTCTGGTGCTGGTCTGTATT
The DNA here is from genome assembly GCA_036897665.1 of Pelargonium citronellum. NCBI lineage: Eukaryota > Viridiplantae > Streptophyta > Magnoliopsida > Geraniales > Geraniaceae > Pelargonium > Pelargonium citronellum. The sequence goes on along the minus strand of JAYMSZ010003405.1, from coordinate 3,613 downwards.
TCATTGTGAGAAATGCTTGTTACGCAAGTTCTTCCCCAGACATAACAATATTTTGATACAATTATAGGACTAGAGCACAAATAAGTCATTCCATGATCTGTGATCCGGCAAGAGCCAACATAGAGAGATTGAAGTCCACCAAGGTGATGATTAGAAGACTGGGGGAGACGGGGTTGTTGCCAGTAGTAGTGGTGCTATCTATGAGTTAGATACTTGGTTAAGATGTCAAATTCATAAACTTTTCAGTTAGCTTGATGAAGTGGATTTCCAACATCATGTTAACTTCTGCAAATAACAAAATATATAATTGTGGAAGTTATGGACCTTGTAGTCATTTTGTGTATGATTGGCAATGAACTCTCTGGACCTTGAGAAGTTGGCGTCATAGGTTATTTCTAATGGTTTAAACTGATCCTAATAGTCTTGAAGTCCACTTCAAGTGACATTTGTTGTATGATTTTGGGAGGCATGCCTTTTAAATTTGTTCTGCTTTCTCTAAGAATTCTACATTCTTTTCATCTCCAGGAAATACATTAAACTGTAATCACCCTGTGGTCATGGAACTCATCCTAGACAGCTTAAGACACTGGTATGAATGCAATTCATAGATAATTTCATTATTGACATTGATGCTAATAACTTTTGTTTCTATTTTGCTATTATTGAAGTTTTCTGGTCATCAATAATTTTGTATTTATTTTGGAGAAATGCATTTTCATTTTGATGTTTGTATCATTGGATAATTAATTAACATCTCAGATTTTGACATTTCCTTCCCTTTTATCCAACAGGGTTGAGGAGTATCATGTGGATGGTTTCCGGTTTGACCTTGCCAGTGTTCTTTGTCGAGGAACAGATGGTTCTCCACTCAGTGCTCCTCCACTTATCAGGGTAAGTAATATATATATATATACCGATTCATATAGGTTATGTTTGGTGGGCCATATAAAATCAAATAGTCCTTTGCTTCTTTTGGCACTACTGCCGGATAGGATAACTTGATATTGGGATATATTACATCTAATTAATGAAATTACTGGCCCATGCATGCATACACGCATGCTTTGAGTGTGATAATCAATGACTATTAATACATAAGAAAGGAAAAAGAATAAAAGAAGCTACTTGAACTCAGAACTGTTCTTCGTTTTAAAAAGCATTTATAGTCTGTATATGAATTCAGAAAGACTATGGAAGTTTTCTTGGGTGCATAAAACTATGCCAATATATGGCAGATCCATTTAAGTTGGTCTTAAAACAAACTGAGAATAGGCTAGGGAATATTCTAATCTTTCCAGTTACTTATATACAGTGTGGCAAGCATAGCCATAAAAAAATAAATGCAACTATGGTTCTTTGTGTGATCTGTGGAGATTTAAAATATATATTGTGTTATGATATCTTTTTGTTATGAGAAGTAAGAAAGAAAATGTACCATGTCATTTCCTTATGTGAAGCCTAAATATTACTAGTCCACCTAGTATGCAGAAGTGAACTAAATACTATTACATTCTGTACAATCAATGTTAAGTGAGATGGCATATCAAAAGATAGAAATTATAGAATTACTGACGCTGACCATGGTACTTTAATCAACAAAAATCGATTGTGCGGTTTATCTATAATGTGTATATGCACTTCAAATAACCCTTAAATGTTATTGGTTCCAAGAAATAGCAGTTATTAGCATCAATTAATGACATTATCCAGCGAAAGAATTTTTTCTGCTGGTTTCTTATACAGGTATTTGAAATGACCTTGTGTGATGCTAGCTACCTTCATTAGAGGTTCCTTGCTGTATTTATACTGATGTGGGTTCCTCTATATTGCAAAATAATAGTCTGTCAAGAGTTTTTTCTTGAAAATAACGACAATGGGCTTTTTTAACAGATTACAATCTTCAAATTTTGTATTTCTTTTTAGGAATTATAGATATATCCTTATGTACTATACTACTATGGACTCGGCAATTTGAGTGCAATTTTGTGTCAGTAAATTGACAATTTAATTTCTCTACTGCATAGCATATAGGGTTTTTGCTTTATTTTACATTATTTGTAAGGAACTTTTAGCATGATTCAAATTTTCCTTTTTGAACAGGGTCATTATCAGTTTTACAACTAGGTTTTGTGGTAATTCGTTACATGTCTTGTGTTTTAAGTTAATGGTTATGTATATGCTAATTATGCAGAGTGCCTTAAGTTTGTTTTACAACACTACATGGAGAATATAAGTGTGATGTGGCATTTAATGTTATCATTGTTTAATGGACCAGGCAATTGCCAAAGATGCTATCCTATCAAGGTGTAAAATTATCGCGGAACCTTGGGATTGTGGTGGCCTTTACCTTGTTGGGAGTTTTCCAAATTGGGATAGGTAATCATGCCTCCTTTATCATCTTGTATCTGTAAAATAGCGGTTGCAGATGATAGCAAAATTCTTCTACTACTTTACCACTGGATATCTGAATGCCACTGCTATATCATTGTTCCTATTGAGAACATATAACACTTGCCTCTCCTGAGGCAAGGTCAGTGAAGTCCTAGGACACAAGAGAGGTGTCCACAATTTCTGGAGACCTTGGGAGAACTTGTGGGATTCTTTGTTGTTTTATTTTGTTTGATGAAATATTGCTCTAACATAAAACTACAATTAGACTACATAGCGTTATAATATCAGTGGAGTTTCAGGAAGCAGCTCTTGAGCTTCGACTGCATTGTTTAGTTTTCTTGCAATTGATGATTTGGCTGCTCAAGTTTTTTTATTAGCTGGGAGTCCTTTTTATACGTCAAAACAATTTGTTATTCCAATAATAAAAATGGAAGTTATTGTTGGGTGTGAACAATGTGAATGATAATTTGAGATATGATGTTGAAGTAGTGACAATGTCTCACATTGGATAAATATAAAAGAGATGAGTTACGTACAATGGTGGAAGTCAAACTCTACTTTTAAGGTTGACCTTTTAGTATGGAAGCGCAAGTCATTATTATATATGTAGGCCATTATTAAAAATTAACATGGTATGACAACAGGTTTTGATCCTGACTTTGTCCCGAAGGTGTCCCGTTTATGTTGACTTTCTCCGGTTCACTTGCAAAAAGTCAAGTTTTGATCTTGACTGTCTCACTTATGTTGCCTCCCCATGTAGTCTTCTGGTTCCTTGCAGAAGGACATGCCTATAATGAAAGAAAAATGCGAGGTTCGCACGTGAGGGTGAGGGAGTGTGTTGAAGTGGTGATAGAATCTTATATTGTATATATATAAAGGAAATGAGTTACGTATAATGGTGGAAGACATACTCTAATATTAAACTTGACTCAAACTCAAAAGCTTAACTTGGTAGGTGGATGACTCAACTAGTAAATCAAGTGATGACATGCTTCTCATTTTTTTCAATGTGGGATTCTTTAACACTCCCCTCACGTGCATATTGGATAAGAGAACAGACTCTGCATGAGGACTGTTAGAATGTAAATAATAGGATAGCATAGGGGCTTTTTAGTATTTTTCCCTCTTGTATTTCTCTATATATAGAGACCTCCTCTTGTAAGCTCTTCACACAAATATATCAAGCTTTCTCCAGCTTTTACATGGTATCAGAGCCTTAGTG
>JAYMSZ010003404.1:0-10596 GCA_036897665.1 Pelargonium citronellum | reverse complement strand
AAAATAGAATCAAACCAAACAAAAAACCGTATCGAATTTCGAGTGTCCGCTATTTGATGTTTCAGGTCTAAATTGTCCGCTCTAGACCAAACCAAACCTTAAATTTGGGGACCACAATATATCTTCGCAATCAAAGTGCAGGCCTAGTTGGCAGTCGATAAGATAATATTTTAATTATTCACAATCTTACAAAAAAAATTCAAATTTTTTTCAATTTCTCATTAGTGTCTCTCTCTCTCTCATTCTCAGCGGTCAATTTTCAATTTTCTTTTTCTTTTTTCTTCCGAAACTGTGACCCAAAAAATAAACATAAAATTTCCCTCCCAGCAGCTGGTGTTTGGCGAGCGAGAAAACGAGTCATGGAAAACGACGGAAATCGCGAGAAAATCCCCGAACGTAAGCGAAACAGAAGCGTCATCGCCGTCACCGGGACTGCTGCTCTGCTCGCTCTTGCCGTCAACCTCGCAATCACCGCTTACAATTCTCACCGGAGAAATAGGAAGAAGAAAGGTCCTCTAAAACATTTTCTTCACTACATTTCTGAATTGATTTTGCCTTGCAATCAAAGCACAATGTAGCTATGGACTACATTGACCGGTAGTTGACTTCTTGTGTTTTTGTTTATTTGCTCTCTACTGTTGATGCAAGTGTTTTTGTTGTTGTTCTTACTCCAGATCTTCCGGGCTCCGATGTTTGCATTAATCTCTCGGCATCTGAGATTCTCAAGCTTGCGAACTCAATCATTGCCAAGTCAAAGGCGGTGCACGATGCTGTTGCTTCAGTTCCTCTCGACAAGGTACGCGATTCAGAAGAATCAGAACTGTTGCACATTTGAACACAAATGATGGAATTTTGGTTTCTGATACTTCAATTTGTGGGGATTATTATTGTATTCATAAAAAAGGCACGATTAGCTAATTTATGAGTTTTGTGTGAGATTTATTTTATGTATTTGCTAAAATAAATTAGTTGTAGACACTTTGGTAAGATAAAAGCCTCAACTAGCTTTTCCTGTCCAAAAATAGTTTATGATTTGGAAAAAAATCATTTGGATGATTTCATTCTGAGACTAGTTGGTATATGATGGCCATTTTGCTTTATAAAGTTGTTGCTTTAATTTGGGTAAGAATGTTAGCTAAGTTTAGAATAAGCAGGGTTTTGGTAACCTTGGCAAAAATGGGCATAGTGGTTTTTACAATTTACATTGTTTAGACATGATGCACTGAGCTAATTTTAGTAATGGTCAATGAAAATCTGCAGGTTTCCTATATGAAAGTTGTTTCACCTTTGGCGGAACTAGAGGCACTACAATTTCCACTCATTCAGTCTTGTGTGTTTCCTAAGTTGGTGTCCACTTCAGATGATGTGCGCAAAGCAAGTGCTGAAGCAGAACGGAGGATAGATGCTCATGTTTTGACCTGCAGGTTTTCCTATTTCAGTTCCTTCTTTACATTCTGTTCCCCTTCAAAGTTGGTAAAGTGACTTGATTGCTTGTCAGCTAGAATGCTGCCAGTTCTGTATTTAACGTGGAAAGTATCAAGTCAATAATTTGAGATAGGTATAACCAAGCAAAGTGGACAACAATTATGAACTCAGCAATAGAGTACAAGTGGCTGAGCGGTGCTTTGCATATGGATTAATGAGATAACTGTTCATTATATATATTGCATTCTAAAAAGAGTGTGTTATAATAACGTGTACAATTTATATATAGGCAATAGAAGTCACTGGTGTTTACAGGGAATCAAATGATACAGATTTATTCGTGGAGCTCATGGTATAAATACTGGAAAGGATAATTTAGGAATCTGTCAAATTCTTTGAAATGAGTTCTTGATTCATTAATAAGGATTAAAGATGCAACTAGAAGCCAGGAAATAATACAAAGCCATTATGCTGGCAACGAGCATGGTCAACTGTAGATGAGCTTGAATTTGTTTAAAGTTTGTAGTCTGTAGACGGCTTGAAGTACTAGGGGGCAGTTCTGATATGATTATGTCAGATGGGTGAAAGAACATCATGTTGTTCCAGTAAGAAGGATCCAGTTTTATAAGAAAGGTCCAGTCTAACCATATACGTAGAGGCAACTGACATAGTTAAATGCTACTGTATGATAATAATACTTTGAAAAAAAAAATCCTAACTTTTCATTTGCTTTACTGAGCATTGAGTTGATGGTGAATTTATGCAAACTTATCAGAAAACGGGAAGATGTATACCGTGTCATCAAAGCTTTTGCTGCAAGGGGGGAATGGGTTAGCCCTGAAGCTAAAAGCTATGTCCTGTGCCTGGTGAGGAAATTTTATTCTGTCATATGTTGAGTTTTTTACATCTTCTCTCCAATTCATAGTTACTTTCTTGCTGGGTAGTATTTATTAATTCTTATCCATCTCAAATTCTTGTCTTTGATTAGGAACAATATATCTGTCATTGGGTATATCTAAAGTTTATTCTATGTTGAGTTCAAAATTTGATTCTTCCTAATCAGTGACAGGTGAGAGATTTTGAACGAAATGGATTGAACCTTACTATGACTAAGAGAGAGGAAGTGCAGCGCCTGAAAGTGCAAATTGATGAGCTAAGCCTGAAATATTTAAAGAATCTCAACGACGACAGTACCTTTCTTATTTTCAGCGAGGATGAGCTAGTTGGGTTACCGCCAGAATTCCTTAAGGTTTAGTGTTTATTTTCACTCTTTCAATTCTCAATCTATATTGTATCCTATAAGCATATATTAATGGGACCTTATAGGATTGTTCCTTCCTCTTTTGCCATTAGATTCCAAATTATTTTTTAAAATTATAATTCATATTGCTTGAAGTAGACCCATTTGAAGACCTGCTTTTCCAATTGTTTTGCTCACAACAATTAAATAGTTGGTGTTGCTGTTTTATGTTCTTCCCAAATGGAAAACTGAATTTGGAAAGTTACGTAACTAGCCATGCACTTGTATCTGTTTTGTTTCTGAAAAAGTTGTCTGAAATTTCAATTTTACTGTGATAAGTTGCTGGAACTAGTTTGTTGACTTTGTTCTTCTGCAGAATTTAGAAAAGGTTGAAAATAGTAAATTCAAGGTCGCCATGAGAAGTCATCATGTTGCAGCAGTGCTGGAGCTCTGCAAGGTATAGTCCTGAGTTTGGTTTAATATATATCATACTTCTTGGGCTGAATTCCCTTGTTAATATTTTATTGCTGAATTTGCTGCCTTCAATATTTGTGGGGATTCTTTACTATTAAGTTAATTTTCTGAATCATTGAATATTAAATTGTGTTGTTGAGTCAAGTGAAGTTTTTTAGGGTTACCTGTTATAGAAAAGAAAAAGGAAGAAAAAAGCCAAATTACCTTACGGTTAGGGCAGGACATAGGTTAGGAATCTGATAATGCTCACCGTTCTCACCTTTTCAGAATCCCTGAATACAACTTACTTTGACCCTGGTGTGATACTTGCATCATATTACAATTGCATAATAGGATGGTCATTTAAGAGAAGAGGGTCCTTACAAGACACTGCACATCATAAGCTCTCACAGATGCCTAGATTAGGCTGATGTTTCAAATGCACTCTTTTATATCTGTCAAGATGCTTACTTCAAAAGCAGTTTTGGTAAGAAGGTACGAGTCACACAAGGTCTCTCTCGACAAGGGACTATTCCACCCCAAACTACTCTTAACTCAAGTTCTCACTAGCAATATTTCATTGATTAATTGTTCTCGTATTTTGATTTACAAAAATTAGGAGCTGCTTTCTCTAAGCTTTTGGTAATCAGGGCATAACTTGCATATGAAATATATATTAACCAATATAAAATTCAGTCATCAGTCTGCATATGTGGTTTGAATGAACACGTTCAATGGTAACAGCTACACAGTCTGATTTTTGCTTAGATAGACAAATGTTGCACGTTCTTGTCATGTGCATAACTATCGTTTACCCTTGTTGGTAAAGAATCTTGGTGCTTGTATTTCATTTTTGTTTTGGCTTAAGATCAGATCTTAATTCAGCTTCTTCCTCTGTGTATGCAATTTATATTCATCAAGTCAAAATGTTTATTTTTGGCTTGTAAAGGTGGGAACAACAAGGAGGAAAGTAGCAGTAGCGTATGGGAAGAGATGTGGAGAAGCTAATCTTCCTGTCCTAGAAAATCTGGTTAGTGTTGCTTGTTTTGCCTTCTCTTAAATCCGAGTCATCTAAAATCCGCAAAGAAGAGGGCAATATATTAATTCATTATATCAAGTTTGAGCTTTTATGATGTATGAATTTAAGTAAATCCCTTTCCTTAAAACCATTGCTTTATTTATTCAATTTTTGTTTTTTTTTCAAAGGTATAATTTCACGAATTATTTTGCAGGGTTCTATTATATTTGTTTTGTTTTTATTCAAATTGTTATTTTGGCTTGGAGATCTTAGCGTTCCAAGTTTTAGTAATCAATTCCTATGAGGTCTTGTTGAGACTAGATTATTAGGAATATGTAAGAGATCATGTACGTGCTTTAAAAACCAAACGTGTGGCTGTTATGATAGCATCTTCATAAAGATCAGTTATGTCCTAACTATTTTATTTAGGGACCGGAGGTTTTATGTTGAGTTCCTATAACTTTAGTTGTCACATCAAACAATTAATAGGAAGCAATGATAATTTTTGACTTCGTATGATCAAATAACAATTTCTCATAGTTATCCGTTAAATTGTTATGAAGTCTTGTTGGCACATCTTCAAGATCGCGATTGTTCATTTCAGTCTTTTTCCAAATGCTAATTACTCATATTTCATACAGTTATGGTGTTCTATGGAATATATCAAATCAGTTTTGTTTTTCATTTGTTTGTTACAACTTAGGTGCAACGGCGCCATAAGTTTGCTCGGTTACTTGGCTATTCAAACTATGCAGACTATGCTGTTGATCTAAGAATGGCAAAGACATCCTCAAAGGTTTGTATAATGCTGTCTTTCTTAAAGTGATCTGAAACACCTTATTCAATATAGATACAGAAGTGAGTCTGAAAAGAGTTTTATGGTTTCATACTGATAATTAGAGAGGCTCACTTGGTAGTTGGTACACCTTGAACGCCATATTACTTTAAATGATGCATCATTTTATATTGTTGTCTTCACCTCTATTAAGCTGAAATTTATTTGTGAGGAGGTTCATATTGGATCCAGGTGTTTGAGTTCTTAGAAGACATCTCGACTAGTTTAACTGACTTAGCCGTTAGAGAACTTGCCATGTTAAAGGACTTGAAGGTTAGATACGCTTGCCCTACATTTTCTTTTGCCAAGGTCTGTTTCGTGTCTTATTGGTTCTGTGTGATGGGGCATCAGAAAAAAGAGGAAGGCGACTCTCCATTCGGAATTGAGGACCTTCTATACTATATAAAGAAGGTTCAAGAGCAGCAGTTCAATTTGGACTTTGGAGCTCTCAAGGAATACTTCCCTTTCAATTTGGTTCAATCTGGGATCTTTAAAATATTCCAGGATCTTTTTGGTAATAGTATATGATTTATTTGTGTGTTGTTATTGCATTTGCTTTATCTTATAGACTGTAGGGTTGTTTTGTTCACTTGATTTGATAAATACTTACACCTGACATTCTGTCATTGCTTCACGAAGGTTTGAGATTCGAGGAAGTTGAAGATATAGAGGTTTGGCATTGTGATGTTCGTGCTTTCTCGGTTTTTGACTTAACCTCCGGTGAACTCTTGGGTTATTTCTACCTTGATTTGTTTTCCAGGTTAGATCTTTAGCTTTTCAATTATTTTTATGTATTTGTCGGTTTTCTCAGTTTTGGAAGAGATCATTGGATAGATTGTTCTGTTCTTTAACAGGGAGGGGAAATATAGTCACATGTGTGTAGTGGCTCTTCAGAATCGTGCTGTATCATGCAATGGTGCACGTCAGGTCAGTCCTGGAATCTAATATCTGTGTGATACTGCCTAAAAATAAAATAAAATCGATTACTTATGCACCGAAGTGTGGTTAATTTTGCTTTTTGTTTTTCCGTAACTAGATACCAGTTGCGTTACTCTTATCTCATTTTCAAAATGACATAACTGGACACCCTGGGTTATTGCGGTTTTCTGAAGTGGTCAATCTTTTCCACGAGTTTTGCCATGTGGTATGTGCATTTTAGTTAAAATATTACACTCTAAATATTTCATCTTGACAAGTGGACGTTGTGTATTTGTGTGGCTGTGGCATATTTGATTATTATGTAGATTCATTGGAATCTACTGTAACTCAATGATATAACATTGTTTAATGAACATCTAGGTCCAACATATTTGCAATCGAGCCTCATTTGCTAGATGTTCTGGGTTACGTGTTGATCCAGATTTTGTAGAGATCCCTGCTCAGGTTCTAGAAAACTGGTAAGGACTTAGTTATTTTGTTCTATTTTTTTACTAGATGAATCACTGACTCACCCTGCTGTATGTGTGGAAAGTTTAGGTGTTATGAGAGCCTGCCTTTGAAGTTGATATCCGGTTTCCATCAGGTAAATCTTGCTTCTGATTTTTGTATTTTCTTCCCCCACCCCTATTGTTCCGTACCTTCCAATTAAGTGAATGCTTGAATTTGTATGTATTTATGCACATATTCATTATTTAGTTGTGTGGCCAAATGAGCATACACATCTAATTGTTATTGTTGATTGTACCTTAAAGCGTTTTGCACTACATGTTCCATTTGATTCTACATTCTACGCATAAACAATTCCCATTCTTGAAGTTATTTCACTGTTAAATACTTTTTAGATGATGCTTACTGTTAATTTACGCTGTATACTGGTCATTTTCAGGACATAACAAAACCCATCAAGGATGAAGTCTGTAAATCACTTAAAAGATGGCGGTATTCCTTTTCAGCACTTAAGTTGAAGCAAGAAATTCTCTATTGTAAGTCCTGCCACATTATCATCCCTAAATGTGTAAGAGTGTAATACATTTTGAGGGCTGTGTTTAGAGTTCGTGTTATAATGTACTTTGGCGAATTCATGTGTCACTTGCAATGGGTGGCTATATATTGTTAGTTTTTTATTATTTATATTTTACCAAACACAGAAGGTGGTAAAATTGATAGTTATTGATGTGTTACAAAGAAAAAAAAAAGGAAAGGAATTTCTATTTGTTTATTCACATAAATAGTAAGTAGTAAATACCAAGTAGAAACCGCTAATTAAGAATTTTCTGTCTTTAGTTTGGCTTAAAAGGTGTGTATTCTTTCAGGTCTGTTTGATCAAGTTATACATTCTGCTGACAATGTTGATATTCCCGAGTTATTCAAACATCTTCATCCAAAGGTAATTAAATGTTAGATTAATATTTTTAATTACAAAAATTGAGAGTTTATTTGTAGGAGACAGAATTTTCATAATGAAGGTGCATTTGGGAATAGTATGATCAGTAGCTTCATTTTCCAGGTGATGTTAGGTTTGCCGATGTTGGAAGGAACCAACCCGGCTTCATGTTTCCCACGCAGCGCTATTGGTTATGAAGCTGCTTGTTACAGTCGTATTTGGAGTGAGGTTTGATCTCTCCCATGTTCTGACTCTCTCTTGCACGCCTTCATTGCCACTAATATTGGTCTCTGATGGTTGGATGTTATTTATAGGTTTTTGCCGCAGACATATTTGCCTCAAAGTTTCGCAATGGCCTTCTAGACCAATATGTTGGCATGGAGTTCAGGAAGAAGGTAAATAAGTTCAATGCTACATTGTCTTGAAAAGTTTAAATATTTCGTCGATTCATCTATCTTACTTGAAAATGATATCGACTTGGCAAACCTTTAGGGTCTTTTCCTTCAATGGTATCTTTTGTACATTTAACTGCATATAGGTAGTGTTCGGGTCATATTTTTTGTTCAGGAATGAGAATGAGAATCAATTGAGAATGTGATTTCCATTATTCCTATTTTGGTTAAGTCTTTTTGTTCTCGAGAACGACTTTGGAATGAAAACCTCTTTCCAATTCCACTTTCTATTCTCGATTCTTGATTCTCATTCCCATTCGAAATAGTTTAGTCCAAACACTACTAAGATCTTGCCTGGAATGAAAATTTTATATTTTAGTAGTTTCTGTTTGTGATGCTTTTAATTGCTGGAAAGGTACTGTCCCCGGGAGGAGCAAAGGATCCGATTGAAACTCTAACAGACTTTCTCGGAAGAGAGCCTTCGATTCAAGCTTTTGTAGATAGCAAAGAGGAATATAGTTACTAAAGCAGTAGGGTTTCAGTAAATTATCTCAACAACCTTCTCGGTTGCTACTGCAATGGTAAAACTTGCATAGCTCCTCACATCCTTCACTGGCATAACAATCGCCGAGTTTTCCTCTAACATCCGCATATACTCAAGCCTCCATGGTATCCGCAACTGTTAAAGCAGTAGTAAATTCTTAGTTTTGCTGTTCGGATCTCCACAGCATGCAACTTTGGTTAGCAGAAAAAATTCTTTATGTTTAACTATCAATCTTATCTTAGTTATCTATTTGATAGCTTCATGCTCAAGTTTTCCTGAAACATCATATCATGACTATTGCTCAACTTAGTATTGCTTGTTGGGTTTCTGTTCTCCTTTACAGCTAAAGGAAAAAGAAAAGAAAAAAAGTCCATGTTGTATTTCAACATAGTTCAACTTCATGATTGGAAAGGAACAAGTAAAATGAACTTTTGGTTCATTTGATAAATTTTAGTGTGAAAGGAATTTTAGAAGATATTTTAGAATCATGTTATTGAAAACATAGACATGCTTTACAATATATATCATATCATTGTAAATGTAGTATATGTTATTATATTAGTGGTATAAATTTGTTATCATGTTAACTATATTTCTATTAATTACTAAACCACGGGAGCAAGCGATTTAAGGTGTTGGTCCCTCCGAGGTCTCATGTTCGAGTTTTCATTCAAGTTTATGCATGAATTATTAATAATATTTTTATACATGTTCGGTTGTTAGATGGGTCTTTCAGTCGTTTCAACTTTAATTTAACGGTTAACAATCACTTAAAATAAGAAGATAACGAATTTTCTTTTTTCCTTTCAAAACTGTGGGAAGCTAATACCTCCTTTGGGAGAGAAGCTCCCACATAAGTTGTGCTTGTTTGAGAAATTGATGGAGAAGATATTTTGCTCAAAATAATTACCCAACCATAAGGGTTTTATGAACAATGGGCTTCTGGGTGTCTTTTTTTTTTTGTATTTTTTTAACTAGGCAACCAGACTATTTGTGTTTAGAGCTCATAATTTAGTCAAATTAGGACTAGGTAGTTTTTGTAAAGGTTGGACCTCCGTATTTTGAATATATATATCTCGATTTTATCTAAAAAAAAAGGGTTTTATGAAAGTCTTCCTCATTTATTGTGGCATCTCTAATAGGAGGTCGTAGGAGCTCCATTAGGGTTCCCAAACAAGACTTGAATTTGAAGTAGGTTAGAAGAATAATTGACCTTGTTATGGCTACTTTATGAGTAGAAAAGTCAATTTTTAGGATATGATGTCATGAACTTTAATTAGATGTACAAATAGACAAACAAATTTTTATTTTACATAACCGATATTGCAAAGTAGGAGAATTTGTTGGCATGTATGTGGAAAATATAAGTAGATGTTCAAAGTCGTGAAGGTTTATGTGATCAACTTTACTATGACATGATGGTGATAACGACGAAGTGATTAAACTTTAGAAATCATATAAGTTTCATGCAATTTTAAACAATAATTTGTAAAATTTTTTTAACACATTTAAACAACTCGTCTAAATTGTACAATTTCACGGTTCACGTCCTTTATATATTTACCTAAATTTTATTCTAAAAGTAAATTATCTCCTTATGTAAATTTTGTAATAGTTAAATTGTGCAAAAACATGAAAAAAAAAAGTTAAGTAACTTAAATTGCCCCATTTCAATGCCCATTAGAGAATGGTCAACAAACAACCACAATACAATGATAAAGTGAAATTGGAATTTGCAGCATTGCCTAATGACAAAAGGGTCAATATTCTCAGCTTCTTATATTAATAAGCCTAACAAGTCTAATTAGTACAACACTAAACATGTTTATTATGTTTATGATTAGTAGTGATTATGTTAATCTTTTTCAATAAAGATGGTTTTGGGACTAAATTACTTAATTTATTGTTAAAATTGACTCACAAAATGGTCTGTAATACTTAATTTTTATTATTATTGTAATTATTCATAAGAATATTAAATACTAGTTCATGTCGTCCATGAAATAGTTCCTCCTGATTTTTGGTGGTTTCATGTGGTAAGGTTCAGTTTTCAAAATGAAATAACATATATTTTGAACTTTTACTTCTAGATTACTTATGGTTATTTGTGTATTTTCACTTCGAGTTTCAATGTGAAGTAACATACGGTAATTGTTACAATTTTCAACTAAATCTATTGACAAACAATATAATTTTATGGGTCTGTTTTCGTTTTGATGTATTAATTAGTAATTAAAATAAAGGGGTAATTACACATGACCCCTATGAACTAATCACTTAAAACACTTGCACCCCTAAATCTATTTTTGAAAACACATAACCCCTATGAATTTGACAAAACTTGTTCCGTTAGTTAATTTGGATAG